>JBBPBO010000003.1:48137230-48234213 GCA_037974295.1 Cicer cuneatum | reverse complement strand
AACAAAATTAAAAAAATTGAGAATTGTATTAAATTTATGAAAAATTTGAATTGTTTTATTAATTTATTCTTAAAAAAAGAAAATTAATTATTTTTATTGTAGTATTTATTATAAATTATAATAGAAAAAGATGTTACATTGTTAAAAGTAGATTAATAAAATAATAATTAATTAAGTTGAAAAATTATAAAAAAAATTATAAAAAAGATAGAGAAAATCTCATATTTAAAAAAAAAGTGTATAGCAAAACATGTAATTAATTTTTATGTACTGTTATTGTAAAAAATTTACACAGTAGTCAAATTATAACTAATTATATGAATAATTGTATTAATAATTATGATAAAAATAAATATTATTATTAATCTAACAATTTAATTGATTAATTATATAAAAGCTTTGTATAAATTAAATTCATAAAATATAGTAATATAAACTAATTAAAAGGAAAAAATTAGCTAGGCATAAAAAGACGTTGGCTGATCTTAGTTGAAATTGCAACAGGAAGAAAATAATCTGATAATGTCGGTTAAAACGCGTTTCCTTTTCCATCATTTCCAACGTCAATTATTTCAGTTAGGTTGTCACAATTGTATTTGACATTTGATGTTTATCATTATTCAACGTTGTTCATCTCCCAAAACTATCACCCCTTATGTTGTCTTTTTTTTTTTTTAAAGGAAATTTTATCGTTACCTACTCTTATTTGAAAACAATTATCAAGATTTGACTTCTTTAAATGAAGCAATTCATTTTAAAATATAAAATAAGATTAATTATTGATAATCAAATCAATAGTTTATATTATATTTATAAGTATGATCAATAGTAGATATTATGATATTAATAATTAATTTATTAATTTTTTCAATTTTCAATATTGAGGAGTCAATTTTGAATTACTCACTCTTTTTATTGTATGGTGTATAGTTATATTTCTACTTAAAAACAATTATACTAAATACACACACAATTAATCATATAAAATTTACTAATTTATCACTTTAGAAGAGTCAAATCTTTTTTTTTTATTGTGTGTGAATCTCAGATATTATTCCTCAAGCTACGTAGGATCATAATAGACGACAAAATTCTCTCTCAAAAAATTCAATTACATTTCTAAGACTAAATTTGAATCGAGAACCTTTGGTTAACTCTGAAGAGAATTTTACCATCTTATGGAAGTACTCTTGAGTCAATCAAATTCCTCTCATATCCCTACATTAATTAATCAATAATAAAAATTAAAAACATATATTTTTTTGTCAATAGAAGAAATGATAAACACCACTTAAAACTCACACATATAAGAATTCTCAATTAAATACATAATATATATCTAACTTATAATATCAACATTTACCATTTTAACTAAATCTTAGAAACAAATTAAGAGCATGTCTATCTATACTTTGTACTAGTGCTATATATTACTACAACTATTAATAGTACAATTTCAATAAAATTTAATTTAAATGCACTACAATTAAATTTTTTACATCGATTGATGATATGTGGGAATTCTACATCAATGCATTTTTACAAAAACAGTAAATTGGTTATCTCTCCTTGTATATAAACCTTTTTGTTATCCTTCAATAAACAAAGAAAAGTATTATTCAATTAAGAATGTGTTAGTTTGTGTGGTCTCATTTTTAATATACATGTCATTAAAAAATTTCTTTAATTAATAATTATCATTTTACTAGTATATAATAACTAAAAATAAACAATAAACAATAAAATTTTCTTTAGGATTTGAATATCAAGCTACTTTTGTGCAGTATCTACGATCTACGAATCTAAAGATTAGTTTTATGTCAATTATATTGATTAGTATTTTGAATCATACAATTTATTTTATTTGGAAACATCTAATTTTAATAGTTTACTTATTAATATTTTTTTTATAAATTTAATGTTATTTTTAATATCTTACAATTTATCCTGATTTTATAATTTTGTTGTTATTTTATTTTTTTTAGTAATTAAATACAATATAAATAATAATATACGTCAGCAAAAAAATATTCTCAAATTGGAGTGGAGATGGAAATATGAAAAAAAGGGAAATAGGGGACTTTTAAAATAGGAACAAAAGTTTAATTTTTTGAAAATAACGGGACAAAAAACTATAGGTTTTAAAATAGGGGACAACAACTTCAATTTTTTAAAAATAGAGGGATCAAAAGTGTATTTAAGCCTACGACTTTTTTATAAATTCAAAATATGATCATGCACTATTGTTGTTTGAAAAGCAAGAACAAAGGGTGACACCAAAAAAATTCACTAGATTAATTAGAATAAATGTTGTCAACTGAAGAATAAAAGGGGAATTGATTTCTGCAACTTTAAAGCTTTCAATCTTGTCATCCTTTCTAAATAGGGTTGACATATTTTATCTAACATGACTCTTTGATAAGCAAGTGCTTGAAAGCACGATATTTTCCTATTCCTCAAAGCTCAACCTGACCATCAACCTCGTTATACTTGAGGAAGTATTCACACGACCATATGGATACTTAAAAGGGTTTGCTTGTGAAAAATTAATACATGTCACCGTGTTGATATTTGGGAAGACAATTGACTACCACTTTATAATGGATACAAAGTGTGGATTTCAAAACCTTCCCTTACCAAGCTCTCTTAAGTATTGTCGTTGATTCACAAAGATCTTAGCATTTGGAACAGACAATTAGTGAATTCTACCTTTATGTCGTTTGAAGCTACTCAAATCCTTCAACTTCCACTTCCAATCTCTAATCAAAGTGATTAGCTCTGTTGAGGCCCTCACAAAAAGGCATGTTCACTGTCTATAGCGCTTACCATACTATTAAACACTAGGAAGCATTAGAATCATCGTCTACCTCGAACCCTTGGCCCAATTCTACTTGATGGACCAAGTTATGGAACCTCAAAATGATTCCAAAGCATGTGAATTTGGTTTGGAGAATTTTGAACAATAGCCTCCCTATAAAAAAAACCTTATCAAAAGGTGTATCGTGGTCGACTCTTTATGTCTCCAATGCAATGAAGAGGATGAAGACATCAATTACGTTTTTTGTAAATGCCCTTGACAAAATATGATTCGTCTCACTCCCCTCTAAGGACCAGGTTTGACCAGTTATCTCCTAATTTCCATACTTGACTTGCAAATATTATTTCCACATCTTTTTTGGATGTTATTGAGTTTATTTTATCTCTTTGCTATAGTAGTTGATACTCTCCAAATGAATTTTGTTTTGAAGACAAAGCTTTAAAAGTAGGATGAATTAACTAAATTTGCTTTAATTTTAGAAGACACTATTTAAACTAAGGAATTACCGCCTTATATTTGCCTTTTATTGTAGCTAATTCAGCTGACTAATATTTTTTTTTCCGTAAAAAATACATAATTCTGAAAACTAATTCACAACTAGAGTTAGCAAAATGTTCACACCAATATATGTCAAGACATACCATCTCTAGTTTTATAGAACAAACAAGAATAAAATGCAAATGTAATTTTTCTTTATAAAAAAGTAAAGTAAATAAATGAACTTTTCAAATTCTTAATATATTATATATATATATATATATATATATAATAAATTTTATGTAAGAATGTAAAACTTTTTTTAGATACACATCTAATCAAATTACAACATAATATCCCTTAATTATATAAATTTTTTAAATATTTAATATCTATTTAGTGAGATGTCACTAAATGCATGTGTAAAAAGTTTTATTTATTAAATGTGTATTTTTTTGTGTGGTGACAAACGTTAACTTGGGAATTAAATGATTATGTAGAATAACTTATGTTTGAATATATTCATGTAAAACTAGGTTAATTGAGTGATAAATCCAATGTTAAAAATTTATTTTAGAGGTAAAAGTTTCAAATTCTAATTTAAAGTCATAATCAATAACAAAGGCAAAATTAATTCTACTTGAGAACAACTAAATATGTTAAAATGGAACAAAAAATTGGCTAAATCCATTGAATATTGTACTTTGTTTTTTTGTTGTTGGTGTGAACCGAGTATCCTCTACATACAAGTGCAAAGACTAATTTCTTTCTCAAGGAATTTAACATTGTTGCATTTATGGAAAAAAAAATTCAAACTCATGATCTCTAGTTAAGTTGAAAGAGATCCTTACTATTTCATCCAAGTGATCTTGCGTGTATAATTTGTTTTCTTATAAAAAAAGAATTACATACTAAGAAATCACATGGGGTGAAGTGACACCTTATTATCATTATAAAATCAAGGTTAAATTATACTTTTGCTCCCTTATGTTATTATTTGATTTCACTTTGATTCCTTAATTTTTTTCGTTTTATTTTAGTCATTTATGTTATAAACGTTACACACTTTGATTTCTCAAGTTTTTTTTTCCCTTTTAGCCCCTTAAGTTACCAACATTAAATTTGTTGGTCCCTTAAGTAACAAATATTAGATACTATGGTCCTGTTGAGGGGGAGAGGAAGAAAGTGGGAAGTACAAGTGTCACAGTCCCCTCAAATTCTATACGTCATTTGAGTTATATATAGTCAATTATTATATGGCCCTATAATTAGTCAATTACTAAGCAAGTTTTTCAAATGTAACTAAATGTGTCTTTGGCTAGTAATTTTCATCTTTGAATTTATCTTCCGTTAATTAGTTTAGTCCTCAACTTTGTCATTTATTAGTCAATTTGGTCCATAAAATCACTGATAAAAGAGAAGTTTGATGATATGTTTGTAATATCAATACATTTTTTGTTTTGTTTTAACTCTCTAGTTCCCAATGGAATGTGACCCTAGTCAAACAAACCTAAAAGAAAAGGAATATTCCATGTCAAACAAACCAACACAACCATTTGCATTTGCTTCTATGTAGACTATAATTAGGAGTAACTGAATTTTGTTAACGAATAAAGCTTTAGAAGAGGGGTAATTGAAGGTAGGAAAAACACAAGGATATAGAGTTTGACTTAGGGATGATAAAAAAAATCTACACTAGTGAGTACTTTTAGATAAATTATGTGATGAATATGAGGTGGTAGCTTACTGATAAAATAAATGGACAAATAGATTATCAATCAATTAATGTGACATCGGCATGTATTGAAATACCTGTATCCATAACTAATGTACTTAATTACCGTCATATTTATACAAATATGTGCTTTTATATCTTTTATCTAAGCTTTTTGGATAATATTTAGTAAGATGTTATTCGGAAGGTTTTCATTTATTGTCAAATTTAGTGTTTTTTTATAACCTTTCATTAACTACTATAAGCTAACAAATACACGATGATAAGATAAATGGATAGTAAAATCCCTAATATTCTTACATGAACACAAAAATGATTTTATAGAAAACTATTTTTATTAATTTAATAAATACCCACCGATACCCACACACCAATATGAGGTAGATACAAGTACCTTTTTATATCCAATGGGGGCATGTAACTGATAAGTGCCAAATTTATCTAATTTTCCATGATCTTTTGGGCACTTATACGTTTGAAATGTTTAAGATATATGTTAAATTATCCCTCAATAGGTTATTTTAGTAAGTAGTTAGTTTTTATATAAATATTATGGTAAATATGTTAATTATAAGTATTAATTACTTTGTGTTTAATTGTAGGAGAAATATCAAAGTGGTCCAAGCAAAGGAAAAGCAAAAAGCCAAAGTTGAAGAACTTGGCTTAAGCCAAAACAGGTTGGCTTAAGTCAGAATAATGCTGAAAGCAAAACCAGAAGGACCGCTTAAGCCAAAGCTTAGCTGGCTTAAGTGAAAATGAGGCAGAGACATGGATAAGCTTTGGCTTAAGAGAAAATGAGGCAGAGACATGGATTTTGAAGAACCCAGTTGGCTTAAGCCATATACTTTCTGGCTTAAGCGGGCAACCTTTCCTAAGTATAAAGAAACCTGTTGGCTTAAGCCAGATTGGCCAGGCTTAAGCGAGACCATCAACTCATTTCCTTTAAAAACGCATAGACATATTTCCAAAAGGGAGGTTACTGAGTTGAAAAGAGGAATCAAGAGAGAAGACATAGAAAAAAAATGGTTGCTTGATTGGGATCAACCAAAGAGCTGGAATTGTTCCCGAGACATCACAGAGCCGTCCTTTCTTCTGAGATATTTGCTTTGAGCTTGAAAGCATCCATGGCTATGGATTGCTAATTTTCTTTGGTTGGAATTGGATGTAACTCTTTAACTTGGATGTATCTAATTTGATTTCTATTATATAGATATATGTTTCTATGCAATGATTTCAATGATTTAATCTTATTCTTCATACATGTTTTAGCTTGATCACGTAAGGCATGAATTTAGATTTGATATGTGAGTGAGAACTACATATTTAAGTCGGACTTAGATTATCTCAACTAACAAGCTTGATTGCTAGAAATAGAATTAAGTCTGTTTGTCAATTTACATCTGAACTCATTACGGTTATCCTTTTTAATTATGCGAGAGATCGGTAATTAGATTAGGGAATTGTTAATCTTCTCATGTAAGAGATTAATGAGATAGATAAGAACTGATGTGATGAAATTAAGCATAAAACATGATTTGTATGTTGAATCAATAGGATACTGAAGAGTTAATAGATGAAACCCAATTCCAACAGTTTTCTCATAGTGTTTTAAATTTTTTTTTATTATTGCTTATTTTACATTTCAATCTGGTTAGTCTTGTTGACATCCTTAACTTGAAATCAGTTTTCAAAACTTTTAATTCATTTGGGAGAATACTTATCCTTTCTCATTTCAAAAGAAATTTGTATGATTAAAACAATTTTAAGAAAATAAAATGAAACTGCAAGTCTCAAAATAAATAAGAGTATGGAAAAAAAAATCAACATATAAGATTTATTCTGATTCACTATTGACTTGATAGAACCTTCAAAACGATCATTTGAATTTTGCTATATGTGACAAACATAATGTGCTTTATTGAAAGACAAAATATATTTCTAATTAGAACATGTGTGAGACTCTCGCAGTACAAATATTATCAAATGATTCATTATATGAAACTTTTTCACAACAAATTTTCTGCACATTTAACAAATATATTTGAGAATAATTTATTTTCTTATGAACTTTGTTATTATAAAAGAGATTTTGGTTCACTATCTTTACCTATCTAGTTCTTAAAATAACTTCTTGAATAAGGAACTTTTATATATATATATATATATTAATATTTAATTTAATTTTTTAAATAAACATTCTTTAAATAGATATTTTGAATAATAATAGTACAATAATTATTAAATTTAATTATAATTTTGATCTTCTTATTTTTACTAATTCATAGAATAAATATCTATATTTTAAAAATTCAACAATTTTGATGTTTTATTGAAAATTTTAAATTACAAATAATGATTTAATATATTTTTTAATGTTTGGGTCAATAAACAAGGTAAGATAGTATTAAATTTTTGTGGGACAAAAAACTGAAGATACTTGGGACAAAATCATCAATCTTCAATAAATAAATATCTTGGCACATTGTCCTTCATCACTTTCACACGCTCAAACAAAAATCAAACGGATGTTTCATTTCAGCTCCCTGACTCTGACTTTTCTCCTATCATCATCTTCTTCTTCCACCATTACCTTCAAACCCTCTTCATCCATTTCTCACTTCCATTCTTCCCAAATCCCAAAATCTTTTCCTTTTTTCCTTAATCCATAACCTATCAGGTAAGTTATACAGCTAATATATTCCCTTCTTTTTCTTTATTCTATTTTCCTTCTATTTGCACCCCCTTTTCATTGTTTTCTCTACTTCCCTAACAATTTCCTTCATTCCCTTTTCAGGGAAGGATAAAAACCCCAAAAAAGTAGTTTTTTTTATTTATTAACCCCAAAATTAGAAAATAGTTGAGAAAGAGGAAAGATCAAACAAAAAAGAGGTATAGTAGAAACTAGGGTTTTTTTGTTGTTTAATTTGTGCTAAAGATGGAAACTTTGAATGATAATTCAGAACAATATGCAAATGTTTCTTCTAATTCATCATCATCATCATCATCATCTTTTGGAGGTGTTAATAGTGATGATAACAATGGTAGTATAACATGGTATGGTATGAGGTTACCTTCTATTAACCCTATACGTTCACCGCTTTCATTTCTATTGGATTACTCTGGCATTCTACGTCCAACTAATGATTCTGAGGCTGTGATTCTCAACAATGGAGTTTCTGGTCCTGAATCACGGTCTCGGGTTGATGATTCTGCTGGTTCTGTTGCTGGGAGCAGTGCAGGGGAAGTTGCAATTAGGATTATTGGAGCTGGAGAAAATATTCACACTCAGGTTGGAGAAGTGGGTTATGATGATTGTGGTGATGATCTGATTGGTGAGAGAAGTGGAATGCCTGCATTGGATGATGATGATGATGCCGAGGGTCGTAGTGGAATTGCAGCTAGTGAAGGGGTTCCTCTTGTGTCTTCGTCTTCATCTTCAACATTGGCTGGTAGTGGACAGGTTGATGGTGATGCGGCTGGGAATGTTACAGAAAATAACAGTAGGGATTCCTCTTCCTATCAGAGATATGATATTCAGCTTGTTGCCAAGTGGATTGAGCAGATTCTTCCTTTTTCGCTCTTGTTATTGGTTGTTTTCATCCGACAGCATTTGCAAGGTATTGCCAATTCATTGGTTATGTTATGTTTGTGATGTTAATTATGGCTTCAAACTTGCATTACTCCAGTGTAATGATCATAGATAGCCATTTCACATTTTCCTTTCTTTACTTTTGCTTAGTTAGTAGTTAATCCATTGGTCAAATATTTGGAAAATTCAAAGTTGTTTCTGATAACTTGGCTACCTGTTGTGTTAAGAGCACTTGGTTTGCTTGTTATGAGGTAATGTGCTTGGTGGAATAGTGATTGATTGGCAAGGTAAAACAAATCTTGTGGAGTTAACTAATCTATGAAGTTCTTGCCATGTGTTTCTATTGTGATCCTTTGTTAATAATACAAAAGCTTTTCTTATTGAAGATCAGTATGTGATTTGCTTTCTAACTTTCTTGTGAGTTGCAATTGTGTCTTTTCTTATTTACAATCTCTTCCTCTGAATAGGTGCATGATGCATTGCTTCACACTATTAGCACGAGTCTGCTCTTAATTTGTACTTACTAATCTTTCCTGAGAACTTGCAGGTTTCTTTGTCACAATTTGGATTGCAGCTGTGATGTTCAAGTCAAATGAAATTGTTAAGAAGCAGACAGCTTTGAAGGTACATTACTCATATCTTTGCCAATCCTTTAAAATTTCTATTCCTAAACTGTGCTTATGTTCTGTCAACTCCTCATCCTCGTACCATAACACTGAGCAAAAGAAGTTTTATCTTGCAGGGAGATAGGAAAGTCTCTTTACTTGCTGGTATCTCGTTCGCTTTCATTCTTCACGTCATAGGCATTTACTGGTGGTATCGAAATGATGATATTTTATATCCATTGATCATGTTACCTCCAAAACCAACACCTTTCTGGCATGCAATATTCACCATCTTGGTCAATGGTATGGACTTATTCATGCAATGTTCAATATTACATTGTTGCAGTTTATTTATGCTAGAACTTTTATTTTTCCCTCTTGTAGCATTAGGACAAAATTAACTGTATGTGATATCAACTGTCATTGCTTGTTCACACATCTAAGGAAAATAGGGAATGTTAGCTGATATTTTTTTACACAGGCAATGGTGAACACTACAAAATCGTTTTTTTCATCATTTCCTTCACAACATCTTGAAGAAACGAAACATGATAACATTTTTGTATACACGAGAATAACAACAATAACATAATGATTTTCATGAATTAAATCATGGATAATATATAGCAATCAGAATTAATTTAAAAAGGAAAGTAGGAAGTAAATATGTTCATAAAAAATCTACAATCTCTGAAACATATCTCAACAATGGTAATGAGCAATATCTTTCTGTATCTCATTTAGTTTTGTTAATATACTGTATTTTTTATCTTGGTTGATTGTTTGTGTCTCATACATCCCTTTATATTTGTGACCTCTAGTTATTCTAATTTTTGTTGGTATTAATGATCACCATTATATTGATTCTCAGATATATTGATGCGGCAAGTTGCAATGGCTTTTAAGTGTATCCTTCTTATATATTACAAAAAGGGGAAAGGTCATAACTTCCGTCGGCAGGTGATTTATGCTTTCCAAACTAAAAGTGTGCAATTTTCAAGTGTAGTTTACTCTACAATACAACTGCTAACATTGGCTAACTTTTCTAGGCTCAAATGTTAACTCTTGTTGAGTACACGCTGCTGCTGTATCGTGCCTTGTTGCCAACACCAGTTTGGTACCGGTTTTTCTTGAATAGGGAATATGGCAGTCTCTTTTCGTCACTGACCACAGGGTTGTATTTAACTTTCAAGCTAACATCTGTTGTCGAGAAGGTTTGCTTTTGTGTCTTTAACATTTTTAGTGTGTTTATTTCAAGATATGTAAGTGCAATGCTGAATTATCATCTGTGTGCTTATTAGGTCCAATACTTCATTTCTGCCTTGAAAGCATTATCAAGAAAGGACGTTCATTATGGGGTCTATGCCACAACCGAACAGGTAATAATTCAGTTTTAGTTATATATATATATATTTTTTATTAACATTGTATATAAATCTATCTACTCTATTTCTATTTACTATATAATATAAAACAACGATCCTCTATTTCTTTTTACTTCAAAATGATTTCGTACAACAACGTCTTGTAAACGTAGCTTCCATGTATCGATTAATTTAATTTATGGCATTCATCAAGGTAATTTGATTTGTCCTCATCTCCTATATTTAATTTATTTGTGTACTTGCACAAGGTAGTTGTGCACAATTTTTTTTATGGATGAAATGAAGAGGGATCTTCTGTATTATATTTTATTTTGAAATTTGTTATTGGATATCGTCTTCTGTCTTTTTATTTTTCAATTATTATTATATTTAAGGATGAAAACCTGCACAAATGCTATGTTATTGAAGACTTTTACTGTGCAATTATTTTTTTAAATATGATTCGAAATTTATATAATGAAACACAGGTTACTGCTGCTGGTGACTTATGTGCTATATGCCAGGAGAAGATGCATTCCCCTATCTTGTTGCGCTGTAAACACATTTTCTGCGAAGATTGTGTATCTGAGTGGTGAGTCCAAAACTTTATTCCTCATTTAGAAATTTTATTTCAACATATAAATATTCACAATATATTAAGAGAAATATATTGAGGACCTTTCTGAGAGCCGATAAATAATTGTTTAGGGTAGGCTAGTCATCAGCTAAAACAGCGTTTCACATCATTTCCCACTATTAATTATCAAGAATGTCCTACTTTTTTTTTTAATAGCAATGTTATTTTGTTAGTGGGGAGAGTTGAATCCATAATTTGGTCAGAAACATAATTAAAAAATTTCCTAGACATATTAGGGCCTGTTTACCACATATTTCCTGTTTTCATTTTTATTTCAAATAATATACATAAGAGAATATAGATCCTATATTTTCCTCACCACTTTCCTTTACAATTTTTGAAAATAGATCTAACATTTTTGGAAATTTTGAAAATTTCAAAACTCAACATTATTTTCATTGTTTCTAAATAAGCATTCTTCCTAGTTTGTCTTCTATCTTCTCTCTTTCGCAATTGTTTACTACATTAGTCTTCCATCTCCCTGTTATCAAATTCAAAATAAACATAAATTTTAGAAATTGAAAACAGAAAATGTTTTCAGAAAGTAAATGAGGTCTTAACTTCTGTTGATTATTTTTTTTTAAATTCATACCAAACATGGGAATCTTGGATACATAAAATAATCCTCCTAATCAACACCACAAGGAAGTAGATTTTTCTGCACAGTGGACTTTTACTAGGCATGAAGATGCTCAAAAGAAAAATGATGCCTTTGGTTATATTATGCACCCAAGTATAGTCATGATTCATGCCTAATGGCCAGAAGTACTGGCCAAAATTCATGAATATTTCCCTCAAGCTATGAGAACTTCATTTCATGCTAAAATTTATTCTTGCCTCTTGAAACTGATAAAGTTTTTAAACTACTGATAAAGAGGTATATTTGAGAAGTGTTTGACTTGTGTAAAAAAGCATTTGTTTAAGCTTTTTTCTTGAAAAATATCCCTTTTTAAAAAATCATTTTGGAAGCTCAATATCCTCCAAGGCATTCTTCACAAAACTCCAATTTAGTCAATCATAAGCTTTCTCTAGGTCTACTTTGATTGCCATCCATCTTTGAACCCTTCTTATTTCTCGTAGAATGAAGAAACTCTTAAGTCACAATAATATTGTCACGACTCTGCCCACCAGAGAATCAATAATACAACACAATTTCCTAGCCAATAGCTTAGTTATGGTGTTGTAGGACGCATTACACCAACTAATTGGACGAAAATGACGTGTGTAAAAAAGCATTTGCTTAAGCTTTTTTCTTGAAAAACAGCCCTTTTTAAAAAAGTCATTTTGGAAGTTTATAAAATGTTTAAATGGCTGATTATGTTGAGAAATGATCTAGTTTATGGAGAAAAGCTATAACTGTACCTACTTTTTAAAATAAAAGAAGTGCTTTTTTTAATAATTGTAGGCAAATGAAAAATAGGTTATGTTTTGCTTTAAATATCTGAAAAATAAATCTTTATTTGTTATTAAATTATGATTTTATCTTATTAATGACATCTCTTATAAGTTGTAACCAACAAAGGCATTTTCTCATTTCAGGTTTGAGAGAGAAAGGACTTGCCCCCTATGCAGAGCATTGGTTAAAGCAGCCGATCTTCGAACTTTTGGAGATGGATCAACAAGTTTGTTTTTCCAATTGTTTTAATAAACTCATAATCTGTGGGTTGGATCATAGTTTTGTACCAATCTCCACTTAAAATATATCATGTTTCTTACTCTTATTTGGTAAGATTTTTTATCAAAACGATTCTTAGGAAATATGATTGTTCGGAATCTTCAAAGGCATGGTTATGGATTAAAAGTTCGCATTTAGTTGCTACGTCATTGTACAAATTAAGGGCTTTACTCAGCCGTCGGGGGGAAACCTGCTAACCTGGTGTATTTTTCATATCCTAGACAGTAAGAAGAACACAAATTTGTTCATAATGTTACATCATTTTGACATTGATCTCCGTCTCCTATCCCTACTCCCCTTTTCTTTGAAGTTTGTATATGTTTTTGCACAGGCTTTATTGAAATATGAAAATTAAACTATGTTGTTTGCACTTGGAAGTGTTGGAATTGGCATATGTTAAAAGTAATTTGGATTTGGATGCTTTTGTTGATTGTCATGTCCTTTTTCTTTTTGCTCAGCTAGTGACACTTCTCTTCCAAATTAAATACCAAATGTTTAGCTAAGAGGGAACATATTGAAGTGTGGCCATCATGTATTACTGGCATGCATTAATGAATTCTTGAGACCTTTAGTTTTGCACATTAATGTATGTACAATTATAAAGATGTGGTATTGAGTGCATGTTTAGGTCCCAGACTAATTTTGCAAAATCTACATAGTATATTTAACACGCAGTGATACTTATTCTGGAGGTCTCTAATCTATTTGATGTTCTTTAAGTAGGTTCCTGAATAAAGTTGTAAGTGAACCTCTAAATTTATTAATAATAACTTATAATTAGTTGGCTAATTTTTTTTATAAGCAAATTTTATTAAAAGGAGAACTCTAATCCATTACAATTACAAACATAATGACTCCCTCGGCAAAGGCATCAAAGGATAATAGAGACATCTTGTATGTTGACATCTCAATATTATTTTCTTTCATTTGCAGCGCCCTAGCAAAATACAATTATAAACTAAGTTTTGGGATCTAATTATAAATTATTTTAAGACAAATAGTTTTTAGACCTGTAATTTATCTAAATAAAAGCTCTTTTGTGAAGATTATTAGAAAATAAAGAATTTATAAAGTCATTGTTAAGCAAAATCTTTTAGTGAATTTCATTTAAACAATAACTTAAAAGAAAATTCTATCATATCCATTTGATAGACAATCGACTGTTGACTAATATTTAAAAATTGTTCAAAATTATAACATAGACATGTCTTTCAAAAGTAGGTCACGGTTTTTCTTATCCTCACAAATGAAATAATTTGTTTGATGTTGACCCAACAAAAACAAGAAAAAATGAATGTTTGTTCAATTTTGTGGCAGTTTTTCATAGGTCATTATTTTAGGCGTAAAATAATTCTTCTAAACTCAGTTGTATGTTTGTTGAAATTTTAAGTAATTTTTTTTAGTACGGAAGTAAACCTCCCAAATCCTTCAAACATCATCACCCCTTCCTGATTAAGCAAAGACCCATCTTCAAAAATGTATCTTGAATGATATGTGTACATCATGCATGAGGCATGTGTTTATTTTTAATTATAAATTTTTACTTATAATTTGTTATTACCGTTTTATTTATGGTTTATCATTGTTCGTTTAAAATGGAATTTTTCATGTCTTTACTTTGAAATTTTGGTATCATATTGAAGCTTGGATGTCATTTTAATTAGTATCGTAGAATTCTGGCTTACATTTTAAAATCTAACTAATATAATTCAAATTACTTTTAATATTAAAAAAAAATTTAATATACTTACTAGAAACAAATATTGTGAGTCAAAAGTAAAAAGAGAAACAAATGTTCCAAAGTTATTAATTATTTATAAATTTGGCGCAACCATTCATTATGAACTAATCATAATAAATAAATTGATTTATTATTTCTATATTATATTTAACAAATGTTCATCATCTTTATTATGTTAAATTTATTTATTTTATAATTATTTGAAATGAAATTTGTCAGTAACATATTAGTTCAAAGGTAAGAATTTCATTCATTGATCTCAAGAGACACAGTCAAATCTCATATCAAAAAATTATAAAATGACCATTAGTGTCACATTATTATTAATAATTTCTCTTTATTTTTTTTAAGTATTCTCTTAAATTTAAACTTATTTGATAAAATCAAGTTATCAAATTTTTCATGTCATTGCTTAGAAGTTTGTTTAAGATCATACCAAAATTTATCTAACTTACAGACTTTGTCTTCTTGTCCATGAATCACGAAACCTTCAAGTTGTTTCATATAGATTTCTTCTTCCAACACCATTAAAAAGGTTGTTTTAGCATCCATTTGGTGTATTATCAAGTTATGAATAGCTGCTAGAGAAATGAGTACCCTAATGGATGTTATTCTAGTGACTAGTGAAAAAGTGTCGAAAAAATGTATATTTTCTCTTTGTCTAAAACCTTTGGCTACAAGACGTGCCTTGTATTTATCAACAGTTCCATCAAGTTTTAGTTTCTTTTTCAAAATTCATTTACAACCTATTGATTTACAACCAAGAGGCAAGTCTACCAAATGCCAGGTCTTGTTAGATTCTATATAATCCATTTCATCGTTATAGATTCTTGCCATAAATTTACATCAAATGATGACAAAACTTCTTTAAGATTTGCAGGATCCTCTTCTAAATTATAGGTTGTATATTCGGGTTCATAATCTTTAGCAACTCTGACTCTCTTACTTCTTTGAGTTTCTATTTCGTCTCTTTGTTGCTTTCAGTGCTTCTTGTCACAAGAACGTGACTTGGTTTGCTACTCCCACTATTTCTCGATTTGAAAGGGAATTTATTTTCATAGAAGTCAACATCATTTGACTCTATGATTAGTTTCGCATTTAGGTCATAAAACCTATACGCTTTACTGTTTACTGCATATCCAATGAATGCATATTCATAGGCTCTACTGGCGAGTTTAATTCGCTTAGGATCGAGGATTCTAACATAAGCCAGACAGCCCCATGTTCGAAGATAAGACAAGTTTGGTTGTATTTTCTTCATTATATCATTAGGAGATGTTTTGTTTTTAGATTTAAGAACTCTATTCAAAACATAGCAAACAGTCAAAATAATTTCCCCCACCAATGAGATGCAGCACCGGAGTTAAGCATAATAGCAACAACTAGTTCTGTAAGAGTTTTATTATTTCTTTCAGCTTTACTATTCATTTCAGGTGAATAAGGTGTTGTGGTTTCATGTATAATTCCTTGCGTTTTGTAAAACTCATTAAATAAACTAGAATCATACTCTATTCCTCTAATCACTACGAAATCTCTTAATCTTTTTACAGAATTGATTTTCAATTTCAGTTACAAAGATCTTGACATAAATCAGAGTGTAATAAATCTAAAGACTTAGATTCTCTAACTACATATTTATGTGAACTCTTTGTTATTTTAGCTTAATTACAAAAATCACATTTTTTTCAAAATCATTTAAAGATAACATTGGTATTAAACATGAGTTACTTAAGTTTGAAATTACATGTTTGTTCACCATGACATAGTCTAACATGCCAAATATTAAAATCACATATGTAAACAATATGAGACATTATATGCTCCTATAGAGTAAGTAAACTCTACCTTATTCAGAAAAAAATCATAAACAAGATTTTTTTCTTATCTCTAGAGACGAGTTATCATACTCTTTAGAGAAACTTCTTTTGTTTTATGCTTTGAGAGATTTTTTTTTTGAAATCCTTCCAAACAGAGACAATTTATCGATAATAACAATCAATTTGAAATTAATCTAAAGTCATATCTTAAGAGATGATCTCATGAGCTATCTTTTGAATTTCATAGGAGTGAACTTCCACAAATCTGTCATCGGTTATCTAATAATGTCTTCGATTGACATAGCAGAAATAAACGTCTTAAAATTGTTGTTTTTTGAATTTCAAAAACTGGAAACCACTTCTCAGAAATATATCAAGCAAAATAAAAAAAAGAGAAATGTTGAAAATGCATCTAACTTTACTGTACTTTTCATAATAGATTAGCACTCTTTATATAGTGGGAAACAAATTCAAATATGTTTTCCATCCAATGTGAGACTTCAACAAAAGTTTAAGAATCTTTATATAGTGATAAGAACTACTCAACATATAAGATTATTTCAATGTGGGACTTCAATAATTTTTAAATTCACACAGTATGTTCCAACACTTTCTCACTCGCCTTTTTCTCGGACTCTTTCTTTTTCACTCATGTTATTCTTTTCATTTTCAACTAATTATTCTTCATTATTGTTTTCCTCTATTTATTGCTCAATTTCTTCTCTCTCCCTCTTGTTTTTCTTTCTCGTCAATAACAACTCTTTCTGTTTCAAGATTTTCACCGATCACCTTACCACTCCTAGTTGTGATAACTTTGCAATTCTCTTTTAGGTTGGTTTGAGTGTTCGGAGTAAATGTCCCTCCTTGTTGATCAGCCAAGTGCTTGGTTATCTGACCAACCTGCATCTCAAGATTTTCAATTGAAACATCATTATTCTTTTGGTTAGAAATAGACAAATGCATAAATTGATTCAGAGTGTCCTCCAACTTTGAAGTTATATCTTGCTGAGGATGATTATGGTTATAATTCTGATAAGGTTGTTGTCCTCCATCCTTGATCATAATTAGAATTGTGTTCCTCTTTGATAATTGCTATTGCCTTGGAATTGTCCTTGTCTATGTTGAGTTACCATATAGTTTACTTCTACATCAGACAGAAGGTGTTACCTTGTAGGATGGTCTCCATTACATAGTTCACATCATCTGTTTGTGCCTTTCGAACCCTTCATGCATTCCTTTGAGTTAACAACTTATCCTGAGCTAAGATTGCATCATTTGTGCCCAGTTCAATGATTCCTCTTTTTTGCAAATGACCTCTATTGTACTGACCTTGATGATCATTAGTGGCCATATTTTCAATAATTGTTGTGGCATCTTCAGCACTTTTAGACATCAAGGAGCAACCAACAATTGCATCTAATAATAATTTGGGTTGCTGTTGAAGTTTGTTGCGGAAGATGTAAATCTGTATTAAATCATCAAAATCATGATTGGAACACCTTCTCAACATAGATTTGTACCTCTCTCAAGCTCACATGTATTCTTATTTGTTCCTTGGGAGAAAACAACAATTGTTGTCTTGGCCTCCATAAATTTGTTATGGAGAAAGAACCTGTTGAGAAACTTCTCTTCAAGTACATTCCAATCTGTCATGATTTATTAAGGTTGATCCAAGTACCAATCCTTTGCTTTACCTATTAGTGAATGCGCAATCAATCTCGTGAACACAACTTCCTCTTCTTTTTATGGTGCTCCAAGTGTACCAAAAAGCTCATAGAACTTTGTCAGATGAGTATATGGATCTTCATGATCTAAACCCGCAAAAGGGTTATCATATAAAATTTAGAGAAGTCCAGTCTTTATCTCTATCTGTCTGGTAATTCTCAGAGGTCTGTGATTGTGGGCTAGACGTCTTGGGATCAGGAGTGTGCATGGTCCAAAAACCAAACTGAATTGCACCACATTAATAGTGTAGTTCAGTTTTTAAAAACCACTTTAAAAAAAATTGGTTATTTTTTGAACCAGTGTTCAGTTCTAAATCGGTTCTAAACCGGTTTATAATTATAAACCAGTTTAGTATGTTTGAATCGATTTGAAATTGGTTTTTATTAAAATCAATTCGAACCAATTTTTATTAAATTGTTTAAAAATCGATTTTTCATTAAATATTTTATACTTTTTTCTTTTTTTTTTAACATAAAATTATACTTTTTTTAGAATGTTCATCGGCACATCTTTCTGTTAAGTATAGTATTTTAATATCTATCTTTTGATTTTTCAAAAATAAAATAGAAAATATTGAATTGAAAATATTAGTACATTTAGTATTAATTAGAGCGTTCTTTAAAAAAATATATTTAAATATTTCTATAGCATAGATATAAAAAAAAATTAATATTTCCTAAAAAATAAAAGCAGCGGTCATTTTAATATAACTATTTTTGACAAATAGATCAATCATTATAAGACAGATGAAATATTACATATTAATTAAAAATATTATATATATATATATATATTAGTTGCATTTTTTTTACTCATATGTATATAGCTTATATAAAACTGTTTTTACAGTAAGTAAAATGTTATTTTCAACAAAATAATGTTAATTTTATTTTTTAATTATATCACATAGTAGAAAAACAATGTTAATTTTAATTTTAATTTTATGATATTGAATACAAAAAGGTTTGAAAGTGGTTCAAACTGATTTTTAAAAAAAATTTAGTTAACTAGACTTTTAAAAATTTATAGTGCAGTTCATAAACCATTTAATTGGTTTGAGCTTTTATAGTGCAGTACAATCCACGATCCAGTTTATGAATGTAGTCCAATTAACTACATTTTTTGCACACTTGGGATGTTATTTCCAATAGCTCCTAGAAGTCTCCCATTGTTATTGTGGCTTCCATTCCCATTGTTGTTATTATTGTTGTTGTTGTAGTTACAATGATCAGTCATGGTTTCTTCTGGTATTGGAGATGTTGAAGAAATAGAAATAAAGTTCCTTCTTGTTGCACCCTTTACTTATCTAACTGCTTCCTTTTTATAGTTTTGCAATTGTTTTTTCGAGTTGTTCTTTCGATTTCAACGTCAAAGAGTTATTGATCATATGATGTTTTATCTCACATAACCAAACAAGTCAGCAAACAAGATGGATAACAAATGTAAACATATACAAAAGTAAAATAAAGTGTAAAATAGATTAGTACAATAAAGATTGTTGCCATGCTATAATATCTTGATGCAAGTCCACGGGCGCCATTTTGACGTAAGTGTTTTTATCGAAAGTAAGTATTAAGTATTGAGTTAAGTGAAAAGTTTTAAAGGATTTGTTTAGTAACTTGTAATCAACCGTAAAAAGTGATAAAATTATTAAAAATAACAAGGAGATAGCCTTGTTGGGATTAGATCTTATTAACTAGTTGCTAATATATCTTAATAATTTGTTACATATATTCTAGTTACATATATTCGAAAGTATGGGGTTGTGCATAGAGTTCTTACACCTTATCATCTCCGGACTAATGGGCAAGTTGAAATCTCAAACAAGGAAATCAAATAGATTTTAGAAAAGATGGTGCACCCAAAAAGGAAGGACTTGGAGCTGCCGGCTAGAAGAAGCTCTTATGGCTCATAAAACAACCTATAAAACACCAATAAGGATCAACCCTTATCGACTTGTGTTTGGTAAGGCATGCCACCTCCCAGTGGAAATAGACCACTGTGCTTATTGGGCAGTCAAGTGTTGTAACCTTGAGATGGAGAAAGCAGGTTTGGAGAGAAAACTCCAATTGCAGTAACTTGAAGAGCTTAGGCTAGAAGCCTATGGGAACTCTCATATCTATAAGGATAAAACTAAACACTTTCATGATAGGATGATTGGCCAAAAAGTTTTATTATTCAACTCCCGCCTTAAAATTATGGTCGGGAAACCTCGATCCAAGTGGATTGTCCCTTTTGTTGTTACTAACATTTTTTCTCATCGATAAAGTGTTCAAAGTGAATGGACAACACCTCAAGCTATTCCATGAGAGCTCTGTGCTTGAAGGTGCTACTATAGAAGAACTACACTGCAGTTTGAACAAGAAGTTTCATTTCCTTACTCTTATTTTATACTTGTTACTTTCATTGAGGACAGTGGGTAATTTAAGTATGGGGGTATCAATTAGGATTTTATTTGTTATAGAATTTAGTTTTATTCAAAATATAAAAATATAAAAAAAAATGTGAATTGCATTGCATTTTTTTTTTCATCATATTTTGGGGTTGCAAATGTTGTGAGTTATTTTTGGTTTGTGGTATAATTGGATAGTATCTCTACATTCTTAGTACAATAAGTTGGATTAGAACGCTATATTATGTATCATTTGTGATATGTCATTAACTTTTGTGAGGCTTTGAGCCTATTTATCCCATTCTTTGTTATATAGCTCATTACAAGCCTAAAAGTGAAAAACAATGAATTCGGATAATGAGTCATTCTTTAAATAGGTGTGGGGTGCTCAACTTGTTTGTTTAGTTAGATTTGTGGTTTAGTTTATTATATATATATATATATATATATATATATATATATATATATATCAAAAAATAAAAAAAAAATAAAAGAAAAAAAAATTGATGAATAAATGAGGAAAATGGTTGTGTTGTGAACATAATGAGTGTGAGAATAAAAGTCATCGGTATTTTTGGTATTTTTGTTGAGTTATCGTTCAATGTTACTTTTTTCTCCTAATCATTACTCATTTATCCTCATTGATTTTTAGCCCTAATCTCTTTAGGATTATCTTACCTTTACCTTAGCCCCGTTACAACCTTAATAAAGACCTTTTGATCATTATGTGCATGTGTTTCTAGTATAGATGTTAGAGGTTTGTCAAGCCTATGGTAATGATAGCTTTCATGATGTGCTTTGAATGTAAACAGTAGCACAAACACTTGAGTGGTTGAGAGCATTTTATATCCTATGAGAACTCTATCACTTATGATGCATTCTTTAGTTAATTTGTCCTCTTGTTAATTTTATATCTTTAAATAGGTGTGGGGTGCTCAACTTGTTTGTTTAGTTAGATTTGTGGTTTAGTTTATATAATATATATATATATATATATATCAAAAAATAAAAAAAATAAAAGAAAAAAAATTGATGAATAAATGAGGAAAATGGTTGTGTTGTGAACATAATGAGTGTGAGAATAAAAGTCATCGGTATTTTTGGTATTTTTGTTGAGTTATCGTTCAATGTTACTTTTTTCTCCTAATCATTACTCATTTATCCTCATTGATTTTTAGCCCTAATCTCTTTAGGATTATCTTACCTTTACCTTAGCCCCGTTACAACCTTAATAAAGACCTTTTGATCATTATGTGCATGTGTTTCTAGTATAGATGTTAGAGGTTTGTCAAGCCTATGGTAATGATAGCTTTCATGATGTGCTTTGAATGTAAACAGTAGCACAAACACTTGAGTGGTTGAGAGCATTTTATATCCTATGAGAACTATATCACTTATGATGCATTCTTTAGTTAATTTGTCCTCTTGTTTGCTTTGGTTTTGATAAAAAGCTATTCGTGATTGCCATATTCTTTGAAGCTTAAAAATTTTGCTCACCACTTTGCATTATTGAGAATCTTTGGAATCGCATGTATTGCTTTGCTCGGAGTACAAAAGTTTAAGTGTGGGGGAATTTGATCAACGCATTTGGGTACACGTTTCTAGCTTTGTACTATGATATTTTGAAAGCTCTTTATAGCCTAGATTAATTTTTTAGCATGTTTCTAAACTTTGGGTTGTAATTGAATTTTAATGTTATTATTTGTATATTGACCTTGCTTGCTCTGCAGACCATAAATTTGATGTCGACACAAAATCCCAATTCGGAACTCTACTGGGTCTAAATTGCTGATTATGTGACCTGAGTTTTTTTTTTCGTTAGTAATATTTAGTATCAGGCCATTTGCTTTTTGCCCTAGAGCTTTTAGAGTCCAAATTCGAGTACTATATAGTTCAATTTTTTTAGTAAGGGTGGAGTTCGGTTTTTCAGACAATTAGATATAGATACTCAAAGTTGTCTTGTTTTTGGATAAATAGAACATTTTTCGATGGAAGACTAATTTCAATTTCTCAAATTAATCAATTGTTTCAGAATTTCATCAAGACCTTGAGGTTTATTTTATAATGTTAATTTCACGTAATTGATTCTATTTCTTTTTATTTGATTATATTGTTATTCGGATTGCTTAATTTGAATCTCAACAGGATTGATAAAATTAGTTTGAAAAAATTGATTTCGAAATTTAATAAATTGTAGTTTGTTCGACGTTTGATCGTTAACTAATACATCGATTACTGTGATGCTTAATCTAGTCAAAGAAACATAGTTCACATAGGATTGATTATGCTTGTTTGATCAATTATATAGTCAAATAGGAATAGACTCACAATTTAGAAATTGAATTTGTTGATAGAATCTGTGATAGATAAGAAACTCTCGAATCAGTGGATTAATCGTTCCAACGTGATTGTAATCTGTTTTCTTAATCTATCCGAACATAAATTTGAAACACCCTATTTTAATTTCATTATTCTAAATTCGGTTAATATTATCAGAAGTCCCTGCGAAATAGCTCGAGTTATTGCCCCTACACTACGTTTTATTACTTGTATTTGACCCGTGTGCGACAATGGATCACTTTAAAGCCATCAAATGTTGTCTATAACAGGATGATCATAAAGGAAGTTATTGGACATGCAATACATCATGTGGAGGGGTGTGACTGATGTAGATAGAATTTGTCCCTCCTACGTAACATGAGTTATGTCTTGGATCACTCGATAGAGTGAAATCCTGGAAATGGATGACTATGCTAGAGTAGACTAATATGTGATATTGGGGTCATTATTTTTACACGTCTACTCTGGAATCGATAAATACATAATTGAACATTGTAAGAGACAATTAAACATTGGGACGAAGGGCAACAGTAAATAGTTGTTGCAGTAAGGTTTAAATTGTATCATTGATATTCTCATGATTTGGGTATCAATGATTCCAGTTATTGTTTAAAATATTTTATATTATATAAACTATGAATAATATTTAATATTATTACCATTTCAGTGATAACCTATAAGGGTTACACGCATAAAGCACTAACAGCAGAACGAATGATTAAATTAACTAAGATTTGATTTAATTAGAAGTTAATTGTAATCGTATTAAATTATTTAATACATTAACATATTTATGATTTATTTAATTGAATATGATTTGATTAAATAAATGATGGTTGACAGTTAATTGAATTAAATATGATTTAATTTAATTAATAGTTTGTATTTAATTAAAAGAGTTTAATTAAATATAGTAATTTATGACTTATTTTTGGTTGGGCCCAAAATGGAAGTCTTAGGGTTTTAGTGGCTCATTCTCTATAAATAAAAGAAGATCACATTCTCAAGTAATTATGATTCCCACTACCGTTATAGAATGACTAGCACCACGATCCATTTGGTGCTCGCATGGACTATTTGGAGACGATAGTAATTTTCATTTTCGCGTTGGCGTTCTTAGTTATAGTACACTTCGTGAGATATGCTTTGTGTTGGTGATTTGTATCCTCGTCGATGCTTCAAGAGGTAAATACATGAACTCATATGTGAAATTTATGTGCTTATGTGGTTCTTGGCTATGGGCTTTTCCGCTTTAAAAGTCTATCTCATGATTTCCCAACACATTCAAATCAAATATCATATCATGATTGATCAAGTCATAATAAGCATTAAAATCAAAGTTAAACATAAATATTCATAAATAACTATAATATATATAATTTAGATCAAAAGAGATACAAAGGAGTATGGTTAATTACATTTAATCTCAACAAAGAGAGAATTTAGCTACTCATTGTCATGGTAGCTTTACACAAATGAGATGAAATAGAATCAATGGTTGATTCTTCTAATCCTTGCTGCTTTGATATACTCTGATCTTTGTTTGTTGCTGCAAGTCTCCCTCTAGTTATGTACCTTTTCAAAATGACAGTGTTGAGCTCTATTTATAATGGCAGGATAAGTGTATTTTCACTAAGTAAAATTGCAATTCGATTAGCAAATTGCCCTATCTTCGCCATGAAGTAATTTCTAGTTGTACACAAGTGTTTTTAACCGCCTTGATTTGGTAAGTGAAATTCAGGCTCGCTAAGAAAAATGTGTGATGCAAAACTCCATGACTTTCTTTCTTGGATTCGCTAAGCCAGCATCATGCTCGCTTAGTGGATTTCCTCAGAACCTACTTGTTTTCTTCCTTGAGTGATCATTCTCTTTACATCTAAAAATAAGAAAAGATGTAAATATTACCATTATTATATCTCAAAACCTATTAAGCCTACATTCTCTTTGATACTTTAATAACAAATATATAATATGCAAGTAACACTTTGGGAGAGTTGCACCTCCCTCCTTTCATATTTTCAGCATCAATGTTTCCCTTCCTTGGCGTTCTAGAATCGTAATCTTTTCCAAATTTGCACTCCATTAAAAAGTTGAAGTCTCATCTTTCACTTATCAATCTATGATTTCTGCACACACACACACACACACACAAAAAAAACAATTGAAAAACCAAAATTGAATTTAATATTGTAGACACAGATTCATCACCGATGACATTGAGTGTAAGACCCTTAAATTTAAGAATTAATTTATGGAATTAATATTAAGTGTATTTTGGGGATATTTGTAAAATATTTAATATATGTATGTTTTGAGTGAATATATATATAAATATTTATTTTAGAAGATATATTAAGATTATTGGATGAAGAATAAATTAATTTAATTACGAGTGATTAAATTAACGGACAGTTAATTAAGGGATTATCGGCTAATTGCGACGAGACTGGTTAAGTGTTGAGGATCAGACAAGTGTCGGGTGAGGTGGCACCCACACAAGCCTATATATAGGAGTGAGAAGGATGGGTACACTCAGAACACCATTCCTCCTTCCTCACTGCCCATACTGCATGTAACAGTATCCCTTCCCTTCCCATTCTGAATCCTGTTCACGATTTCAAAAAAAAAAGGGAGGGAGTTCCTCAAAAGTGATATTACATGGAAATCCAAGCACCAAACCAGAAAACCCCCAATACAAAAGTTGTTCCCCTCATCATTCCGGAGCTAGAGAACCTATTTTCATAGCAGTAAACGCAAGCGGGAGTTTTCGCCGATTTTTGACGCATAAATGGGAACGAAAACAGAAACGTGAGCAGTAGTAGAAACGCAACAAGGGTAAGGGCACCTTCCACTTTCTAGTTGCATTGGGACTGTAAATGCATACTGTCAGGGTCTTAATAATGTTTCATCATTGTTGAAGAAAAACTATTTTTGCAATGACATTTTGAAAAAAATGAAGAAAATGCATTATGTTGATGTGTAATGATTCTGTGATGGTTGTTGTTTGGTTGAATGCATTAATGCTGTTTTGTTGATGTGGGAAAGTTGAAAAATGTCTTTCATGTTACTTTGAAGATGTTTAAAATGCATGTTCATAAAACTGTTTTGAATGTTGTTATAAAATGTGAAAATGCATTCTGTTGGTGTTTTGCTACTATGTGATGGTTGCTATTTGGCTGAATGAACTAATGTTGTTCTGCTTGTGTGAGAAAGCTGAAAATGCTTTGCAAGTTGTGATTGGTTGTGTAAGAATGCTGGAAATACCTTGCATGTTATTTTGAGAAATGATCAACAATGTAAACGTTGAAAAATGTCTGTTCTGTGTGGTTGACATTCTGTTTTTGAGTGATTCTGGTAATGCTGATGTTTTCAAAAGAAAATGGATTTTAAATGATGAAAGTGTTTTTCTGGAAAAATTGTTATTGATGAAAAATGCCTGAGTTTTATGGTTCAAAAGAGTGCTGAATCTGTTTTGATGTTTTGTGGATTTCTTTAAAAGGAAACAGTTTGAAAATGTGTTGAAGTCTCAGGAAATTTTTTACTGATTTCGAAGGTGTATTCGAATACAACATGAGTGTATTCGAATACAACCTGCCAAGCTTCTGTTTTACTCAAGTTTTCAAATTTGTATTCGAATACGGGCCACTGTATTCGAATACAGAGGAAGGATTTTTGCTTCTGACTTAGCAACTGTATTCGACTACGACTCTGTCGTATTCGAATACAGAAGTGAAATTTTAACACTATATTCACATCTGTATTCGACTACGACAGTCTCGTATTCGAATACAGGATGCTGATTTTCACAACTTTTGCTTATGTAATCGAATACAAGGGAGTTGTATTCGGATACAGATTCGGGTTTTTCTAGAAACTCAAGTTTTAGCTTCTGTATTCGAATACAAGGAAGCTGTATTCGAATACAGATTCGTGTTTTTCCAGAAAATCAAGTTTTAAACACTGTCATGTGAATTTTAAAGTGTTGGGGAAGGATTGAAACGATTTAAAATGGAGTTTTGAAGAAGATATGATGAAGTTTTTGAAAACCTTAACTGATGTTTGGAAAATGCTGAATTTACACTGTTTTGTCTTATGTATTCGACTACAGGTATGCTGTATTCGAATACAGAGTGTTGAAATTGCAGTTTTATGCTTCTGTATTCGAATACAAGGGATCTGTATTCGAATACAGATTCGTGTTTTTTAGAAAATCAAAGTTTTAAACATTGTTTTATAAACCCTAAGTGTTAGGGGAATATTGGGAAGGTTTATGATGAATTAAAATGGAATTTTTTTGATAGTTTGAAGTGGTAATGATGAAGCTTTTGAGACTTCTACTGAAGTTGTGAAAATACTGATTTTTACACTGTGACAGCCTCTGTATTCGAATACAAGAAGGCTGTATTCGAATACAGAGTGTTGATTCTGCACTGATTTGGCTTCTGTATTCGAATACAAGGAAACTGTATTTGAATACAGATTCATATTTTCCAGAAATCTCAGTTTTAAACACTGTTTTATGAATTTTAAGAGTTGGGGGAAATACTTATGATAATTAAGAATAGAATTTTGAGATAATGTAAAGTGATAATGATTGCTTGAATGTTTAATCATTGATGTGTTGATGATGAAATTAATTGTGTTGAGATGTTTTGGGGGAATGCTGGAAAGGCTGTGTTTTTCTGATATTGCATATTGTTTTCCGTGAAGAGAAAACATTGCATGTCCATGCATTTCATAGTCAGGTGGTGACCACGATGGGCCACAGAGTAATGCGGTAATTGTGATGGTCTCTGAAGTTAAGTAGTAACCACAGTAGTGGGCTACGGAATGGCCGCGTGTTCGTGGTGGTCCATTCTATCCGTGCGAGGATTTAACTTCTGTGTATTTGGCCTGTGAGAGGCTAATACACGTGAAAGTAGTAATTGTGATGGGTTGTAGAGTGGTTGCGTGTTCATGGTGGTCCATTCTATCTGGGTTCAGAGTGGTCGCGTGTTCGTGGTGGTCCATTCTATCCGGGCTATGGAATGGCCGCGTGTTCGTGGTGGTCCATTCAAATATGTAAAACGTGTTGATCTGTTGAGCGACTGCACTGGTGCTGATCTGTTGAGCGATTGCACCCTGGTCTTGAAGGCCGTTAAAGTCAACCATATTTAAATTGTGCTGGTCTGTTGAGCGACTGCACCTTCGTAATTCCAAAAAGTTGAATACATGAGCATATACATATTGCATCGGGGTGATTGACCGGAGGGTCACGATTTGGTTATATGATGATGATTGGAAAGTGACGTGTGTAAGTACGTGGTAAAATATGAATTTTCTGATGAATGTCTGTGATTGCTGAGATGGTAGTTGTACTTACAATATGTTTTCCATATTAATTGGTTGTTGTTTGAAAAAGCATATATGTCATGAAATTTCAAATGAGCATCCTTAATTTTCATCATTGTCATATGTTATAACATGGGTGTATTTGTTCTGTGATATAAATGCCATGTGTTTATTTGTTAATTTTGGTCGGTGACCCTTTACTATTATTGTGGAAATTGGGCTTTGCCCTCAGATGATACCCGAACCCTTCCTACCGACGGTTACACTAACGACGGAGACGTCGTTAGTTTTCCTTGATCATTACGCACGGCGTATTTGTAGGCAACATAGAGGGGCAAACAGTTGGGTGAAGACGAGACTGGTAGAGGATGCGGTGTAAACCGTGCTACTGTAGCTTAGTGCATGATCAGACTAGACTTTTGTATAGGGTCTTGAGTTTGGAGAATGTAATCGGTTATTTTGGGAATTACTATATAACTTTTCCGCTGTTTTCTTCCGCACTCTGATACTGTTTAGTGGGCCACAGGCCAGGTGTTTTATTTTGAGATGATATGACAATGGTTTTCTTTTTGAATGTATTCATGATTATTATTAATTCCCAAAGTTTAAGTACTCAGTGATATCATAAAGAAACTACTTAATTACGTCATCAATTAGATTATGACGTACTATTTTATGAAATGAATTACTGAGAATTTTATTTTAATTCTTTTTGAATTAGTCTGAAAATTCTTTTACTTATTTATTTAAAAAAAAAAAATACACTCGCGTTGTGTTTTAAACTCGGGGTTGAGCTAAAGAAAGAGAGAAATAAGTAAGAGAAATATTGAAATTGATAGTAGCTAGGAAGAATTATGATACAATTAGGGTAGGTATACTTTTCTATAAGTGTTCTTACGTTACCAACATAACCAAATTCCACCTAATCATAAATAACTTCTAAATACCTTAAATCAATTATAGCACCTATCTAAATATACCTAACAACCCCCGCAAGTTGGAAGTATAGATTAACATTTGCAACTCAAAAGAATATTACAATACAAGAAAAATACAATGTAACCAATTAATGAAAATTTCAACAAAAGATACAAGTCGTAATCGCATCGGCTAAGCAAGAAAAATGATTAACAAAGTGGTAGCGGTCGAGGAGCATAACTAACTCCAACTAAATCAAGATTTCCAACATTGGATCTTCAAATGCCTAAATTTGCTAACAAAACTTAACTACTATTGGATGGAAGAACAAAAAGGATGAGAAATGTCTAACTATCATAGACTAGAAGAACAAAGAGAGTGATGATTGTTTCACTACCATATGATAGAAGCGCAAAAAAAAATTAAAAATGCTTAACTACCACATGGTAGTAGGATATAGAGAATAAATTTTGTTTTTTAAATACCATAGGGTAGAAACAAATAACAAACCAATAGTAGCTAAACAATAAAAGCAACCATCAAAGAAACATATCATACAACCTCTTTTGGTCGCATGAGAAACTAAGATAAAAACATAATTGTTTTTTATTTTAACGAAGAATAAGGAAGGGTGAAAGCATGAGTGAGAGGAATGAAGAACAAGGCACTTGAATGCGTGAGGGTCAAGATTATCCATTCACCAATAATTGGGAAGAAAGATGTTGTAGCAATGTAAGCTTGGTTGAAATTGAATCATCAAGATCAGGAGATTATCTATAAAAATGATTCCTTGTTCTTGTTGATGATGGAAGATATATTCGGTGAGAGTGTAATAAGAGAAGATAAAAAAATTACAAGAAGTTATTTCATGACTAAACTAATGTATTGGGTTAAAAGATGAATAAATCAAAAGAGAATAGCAAATTTGGATTCAAAAGGAAGAAAATGAGAAAAACAAAGGAGAAAGAAAAAGAAAAAATTGAATAATCGTAATTGTATCTTTAAATTGGATTATATGACTCTTGATACGATGTTGAGAAACATAAATACAAGAAATAGATTAATTAAGAGAAATGTTGAAATTGAAATTGATAGTATAAAAAATTATGATAGATATAATACACGTACTCCGAATGTAACAAACATAACCAACTTCCATCTAATCATAACTAACTTCTAACCACTTTAAATCAATTTTAACACTTATATAACTATATCTAACTCTTTAAAAAAGAGGAAAAGAATAGTAGAAGAAGAAGAGAAATCTCAACCTCTATCGTCAACCACCACGAGTGCCATTTCTGCGTGGCATCACCGTCACGATCTCCGCTGAACCCAGCACTTCTAGAAAACCACCCAACCACACCCGTCGCAGATCCGACGCACCTCCATGGTTACACCTCTATTGTTTTTCTCTTCCTTATCTTTTTCTTTCTTTCTTTCTTTGAAAACCATTTTATCTCTCTTTGAAAGAACACGCAGCTGCCCCAATAGTGTAAATGACTTGTGCAATGCACCTATAAATATACACTCGAAAAAATTAATTTTTTTAAAAAATATTGTTTACGTGAAAACTAAGTAATCATGTATTGATAGTTAATATATTTCATCTTATTTTTTAGTTATTCGCTGAGTTCTACATAAGTGCAATATAATTCCTACATAATATAGATATGGATTGGTTTCATTTTATCAAGTATCTTTGCTTTATATTACTTCCTCGGTCCTTTATTCTAAGACATGTTATATCAAATTTCCCAAGTATTAAGAAAAATAGTTGTAGTGATAGAATTTTTATAGTGTATAGTACTTTATATGTGTAAATGAAAGTTTAGTTCCTATCTAATTTACACTTCCTTTGATTAATGAAGGAAATCCGAAGGAACAAAGTACAATAAGAAAAATAAATAGAAAATAAGTTGATTATTTAGTAGTTTGATATAAGAAAAAATAAAGAGAAATTATGATTAAAGAAAGAGTAACGACTCCTTTAAGTTTTTGAGAAAAACTAAGAGACCCAAATTAATATATGAGAAAAATAAAGAGAAAAGAAGAAAATTAATTCAGGACAACTTAAGGGTCTGTTTGAAACACTTTTGCATTTTAGTTTTTAAGAAATGTTTTATAAATTTGATTTTAAAAATTGTTTTAAAGAATAGAATTAAAGAAAAAATTTGTTTGAGATACTTGTTTTTAAAAACAGTTTTAAAGATGAAAAAAAGAGAAAATTTATTTAGTAATCTAAATTTTTAAAACAGTTTTTGACTAGAAAATTAAAAAAACTGAAAAGTGATAAGTAAAATACCATTTAACTGTTTTAATTTTTTAGTTTTAAAAAGTATAATATTAAAAATAGTTTTACAAAACAGTTTTTAAAAACAAGTAATTCAAACAAATTTTCTAGTTTTTATATTTTAAAAAACTAAAATAGAGTTTTTGGGAGGACAATAGTCTCTCTATTTTTTTACACTTTTTTTTTGGTTGAAGAAGGAAAGATGGAGGAAAGAAAAAGAAAAAAGTGATTATTAATGAATTTTGTGTAAAAGGAAAATTTTAATTTATATTCATCGACAATGTATAGTCATTTTGAATTGTCATCCAATGAAAATAATCGATTTTAACGCATCAACTTAGAATTTATTTGCTACAACTTTCTGCAAAAATAATACATTTAAAAAAAAAAAAGAATAATCACTTTTGAGAGTTTTCATCCGTTTTTGTTATAAATTTTTTTATAAAAATAATAATAATATGAAACAAAATATAAAAATTAAATGATTTGTTATATATTCTTTTACAAAAAGCTTAAACTGATTTGCGTTCGTCGAACATAACAAAAATCAGTTTTATATAAAGAAATCATTTCTAAAAAAATGATTTTTATGTGAAACAAGTTAAAACAACTTATCATTTTAAGTAGTTTTTAGATTATTTTTAAATTTTGATTTTTCTCAAAAGTTGTAATAAGTAGATGCAAACTCCCAACATTGACTATTTGTCTTAAAAAAGTGATTATGTTACAAAAAATTGTAACAAATTTTTAAAATCTCTAAAAATTAATCTTTAAATTTTTTAACATTAAAATTATTTTTATATAATATGTAATAAACGAAACCTTAAAATGCAATGAAAGAAAATAAAAATATAATATTTGTAGTTTATTAAACTGAATCATTTTCTTTGATGGTTACAAAATTTATTTATATATTTAATCTCTTTATTTTTTTCGTTTTATAATTAATAATTTTTCATTGAGTGTAATGAAAGATTTATTTTTATTCTTTTACCATATTAATTTTTTTAAAGAATATTTAGGTCATTTTATAAATACACATATATTTTTATCATAATTTTCTTCCTTTTATCTTATATAAAATAATAAATGATCAACTTATTCTCTTTTTATTTTCTTTTGTTTCCTCCAGATTGTCTTCGTTAGTGAAACAAAGTGTATTACTTTCTCATCACTTTTCAATTTTTCTAATCATTATCTATCTCTATCATGTATCGCTTTAATTCAGTTTCTATATTTTTTTAAATTTTCGGATTAACTCATATCTCAATAACATAATCTTTTAAGAAATCATTGTATGGAATACTTAAAAGATAGTAAATATAGAAAATACAACCAACAGTAGAGATAACAACACAAATGGGAATCAATATAAAATAAAATGATAAAGTACCAAAAAGAATTATTATGAATCTAAATATAAGTTGAATGTCAATATAACTCCATCAAAGTCATGTCTTTTGTTCTACAAGATAAATTTTATGGATATCTATCACTATGTCAATATAAAATTCATGTTGTAGAACAAAATATATGACTCAATTTAATGGAAAGAAAGAATATAAAACCGTGATAAAAGAACAAAAGTGATGATGGAGTGAAAATAAGAGAAAAATGTGAGTTGTTTAGTGTACATTTTGATCTCAACCATTAATTTTGATCCATAGACTAAAAATTAATTCTCTCATCTCTTGCATTAAAAAGTCCCTCATATATATTTAATAATCCCTTTTCAATGCTCAAGATGTCGCTATCAGGTTTCTTAGTAATATATTTGTTTGATAGAAATATTTTCTATTAATGACATGGTACATTAAATTCAATTAGATGTGATGTTATTTATAAAACTCAATTAATACATTCTCTTCTATAAATTATATTTGAATTTTCAATATTTTGTTTTAAAGATACTCATTATTATTTATTGGTAATACTTTTTTTCTATAACATTTACTTATTTAGGTTTGAAAATAATTAGTTATTTTTTAATAGCTTTAGCTTTTTCTTTTTGATTACTCTTTACACCTTTCAATTTGAAAAAATAGATTTGGTACCTCCACATTTTGACTCCTATTTCATAATTTTTGAAAAACTAAATTTACTTTTACTATTTTCATATCCTTTTACTGAAAATTTTTGAACCCATTTCACTCCATCAAATACAAAAATTTCAGTCTGTAACTTTTTTATCTCAATATTTTTTTTTTTCATATTAGATATTTTTTTTTTAAATTTTCAATACGTAAAAAACTAAGAAAATATTTTATATACCGAAAACTTCAATAACAAAATTTCAGGTATATAAAAAACTCATAATAAGACTTACATACTAAATATTTCATGTTTTTGAAATTTCTGATATGCAAAAAGAGAAATTTGAGAAAAATTTTACATACAAAATAGTGTTTTCAAAATATTTAGTATGAAAAAAATCTCACATGCTAAATATTTCAGTTTTTAAATTTACCGTATGTAAAAAAAATTTGAAAAAAAGCTCTAGAGACCTGGGTTTTCCAGACAATTTAAGTTTATTATATATGTAGATTTTGACACATTTGTAGGCATTTTACAGTTTTATGCTATTAAATGCTGCGAGTATTCATTATTTTTTATTTTAGCGACTTTGAATTGTATTTTTCTTTATCAATGTAATTTTTACCAATTTGATGAATGAATATAATTTTTTGTTCAAAAAAAAAAAGAGAAATTTTCTTTCTTACCAAATATGTTGAGTTTTCAAAATTTTCGATATAAAAAGAAATTGACAAAAAAATTTCCATGCCAAATATTTCATTTTCAGAATTTCCATTAAGTAAAAAATATGAGAAAACTTTTTACAGATTAATAATTTCGTTTTTGAAATTTATAGTATATAAGATAAAATAGATATGGGGATAAAAAAACAAGCCCATTTTTTTTTAAAAAAAATAGTTGTATTTTGAAAAATTAATGCAAAATTTTGAATTATAATTTTCTACAAAATTGATTCAAGGAGAATTGTACTGTGCACACCCCACCTTGACCTCTCACCCCCATTCCATGTGAAATAACGATATTGCCCTTTTTACTAACTATAAAACCTTCTCAAAAAATTACCACTAATTTGTTCACCCCTCCATTCGAAACTTTCAGCATTACTCCTATACATTCGAAAATTTCAAAAGGTTCGAAGGGCAAGAACAACAACATTCAAAGATTTCATACATTTGAAACCCAGAAAAGTAAGTATATGAGTAGCTAGAATATCACTAGAAGGGGTTGAATAGAGATATTTGTTGTTTAAATTTTTTTTGAGTTTTTAAAGCTTTATCCTCTCCGAGATGATGAAAATCAGAAGTTGTAAATCTAAAGCTTTGAGGTTGAGTTGATTATCAAATGATAAAGAGAGAGAGAGAGAGAGAGAGAGAGAGAGAGAGAAGATAATGACACACACCACTTTATACTGGTTCACCCAATGAAGGCTACGTCCAGTCCTCACACACTTGTGAGATTTCACTAAATATCAAAACAATTAACCTCTTACAAAGGTTGGTTACAATTTGTGTATTCTAGAGCCTCACCAAGCTTACAATCTTTTCTCTTAAATTTCAACCTTTCTCAAGTGTAACTCACTTGTAAATTACAATAATATATGATGTAGTTTAGGTTATTTTTCTTTGTTAACACTTTCTAAAAAGATATTTCTGAGATCTAATGTAAGATTATAGAAAGTATGAAGAGAGGATGAAATGCTCTTGATAGCCTTAGACTTTCTCTTTTTATGTGTTGTAGTTGTGTGTTGATGATAGAGAGCAGCCTTCACTTTATAGAGATGAGGAAACTTTTTCTTCAAGAAAAAGATCCTTTATGACCGTTGCATAAAGATGTAATGGTCCATGAAGTGTGTCTTGAATTACTGAAATGCCATTAAGTATGTCCTCATTCTGCCTTGTACTTAGGAGGTTGATTTTCACGAATCTGTCTTGGAGGTTCGACCTTTCTAGAAGTTTGAACCTGGAGAGTACTTTTCCTTTTCTTCTTTTTCAAGACATGTATGATCTTGTTTTACGTGACAAGTACAACTTTTTTGTACTTTGGTACTTTTAGTCATTTCCAATGCATGAGGACGAAGAAACAGAAGGTCATCCTCTATCGTTTATCCTCTAGCATGGAACCTCTTTCTTATGACTTTGTTTATCTTCATGCTATTTGTCCACAACTTTATCTTATTTTATTTTTGACTTGGATTAGTGAAAAAGTATTTTGAATTTCATAAATGTTAATCCTTTGGAGAAGAGGTTGTTATGGTTATATCACACGTCTGTCCTCTTGCTGGGAGGTTTTGATCTTTTGCCTTATAGCTTTGGATTTGTTGTATTGAATGATCATGTTCCTTTCTTAAAAACACACTCAAACGCACATATTAGTATAATCATAATCTTTTGAGATAATTTTGTTATCATTAAAATATTTGAAAGAGATTTTTCTCAACAGTATGTTTGAAACTTTGCAAATCTTTGAAATTGAATTTTTCCAGATTGATCATATTTTCGAAACTTTGTAACTTCCGATGTAGTATTTTCTAGATTGTTCAAAGATTGGAAAATTTCGAATATTTTGAAGTATATTAAATATGATAGTTTCAAAACTTTGTAAACATTCGAAGTATATTAAATATGATAGTTTCGAAGATTTCTAACAATACTAAAGTTTCGAAGTATGCATGTATACTATGGAACTTTCGAAACTAATGAAATTTGAGTTTTTTTTTCCAGATTTGAAACCTTCGAAGGTTTGTTATTCATAGAAAGTTTCGAAGGTTTGACATTCATTGGAAAGTTTCGAAGGTTTAGTATTCATTGGAAACTTTTGAACATATGTTCCCAGAAGTTTCGGAAGTTTGACATGCAGTGAAAGTTTCAAAATTCACTCTTGAAAATTTTATTTATTTTTTCTATTTTTTTTCAATTATTGATATATTGATATAACAATTATATTAACTAAATTTTGCAGTGCGTAGAACCAAAGGTGCGTTTGGGCAAATTATTCGCATTATTGTCAGAGGTGTTATGAGAGGTGATGGCGCAGATAGAATTCCGCCTACAACATCACACATACGACAGAATGAAGCCAACCGTCCACCGCGTGAGCTTCGTCGTAGACGCGATGTTAGAGACGAGGATATTTAGCAGGATCTCCCTGAGCCTGAGGATGTTCAGGAAGATGTCCCTGAGCCTGCACAAATGGAGTATGAGGAATCTGATGTTGAATAGCCTGAAGAAGAACATATGAATGAACATGAGGCTGGTGATGATGCTGACCAGAACATGGAAGAGAAGGATCTGCAGCCTGTAACACCTCGAGTTTAAAACACAGCGCGAGTGTATTTATTTTTTATTTTTTTAAAACGAATACATAAATAAAAGAGTTTTCAGAATTGCGTTCCAAGGAAATTAAAATCAATTCAAATTAAATATCATTCGACTTCGTAATTAAAAATAGTAAGGAATTTTAAAACAGCAACATCACAATTGAATCGAATGAGATATTTATGGGAATTTGATCTTTATAATATACTAAAATAAAGATACATCAAAATATTTATCAGAGTGCGGAAGAGTTTTACAATAATTCCCAAAATGAATATTTACAACCATTGAGTTCAAAACCCTATACATAAGTCTACTCTGATCATACCCTAAGCTACAGTAGCATTACAATATTCACAAGTCTTTTCTTCACCCAGCTGCTCATCTCTTTGCATAGCCCACAAGTAAAGATCAAGGGAAACTAACGACGTTCCCTGTCGTTAGTATGACCATCAGGGGTACGGTTCTGAATCTCATCTGAGGGCAACGCCCAATTTCCACAATAATTGTAAAGGGTCACCGACCGAAAATAACAATTACCACATAACAGTTATATCAAGAATATCAAACATATTCATAGTACATGATGATAAATAAGGATGCTAAATTTTGAAATCCATGTCATTTGTACTTTACAAAACAGCAACCAAGTAAGTATAAAAATCATGATGTAAGCACAAACATCAATTCATCCAAAATTACAGATTTTCAAAAAAATACTTACTCACACAACAATTTTCCACCATCAACATAAAATCAAACGTGACCCTCCGGTCAAACACTCCGATGCAATATGTATATGCTCATGTTCATAAATTCTTGGAATCACCAAGGTGCAGTCACTTACAGACCAGCACAATTTAACAGCCCTCATGACCAGGGTGCAATCGCATACAGATCAGCACCAGTGCAGTCGCATACAGACTAGCACTCGTGCAGTCACTACAGACCAGCACGTTTGACATAAACCAAGGTACAATCACTACAGATCAGTACCTAGTGCAATCACTACAGATCAGCACTCGTGCAATCACTACATATCAGCACGTTTGACATAAACCAAGGTACAATCACTACAGATCAGTACCTAGTTCAATCACTACAAATCAGCACTCGTGCAATCACTACAGATCAGCACGTGGCTGCGCATTTCAGGGTACAGACACTACAGTCTCGTACCAGTGCAGTCGTTTATCTGACCAACACTTATATACCAAGGTACAATCACAGATTAGTACCTAGTGCAATCACTACAGATCAGCACTCGTGCAATCACTACAGATCAGCACGTGGATGCGCATTACTCTGTGGCCCATCGCGGGTACCACCTGACTATGCCATGCATGAATATGCATTGTTTCACTTCATTGAAAACAGTATGCAACCTTAGTAAAATTCATGCATTTTCCTCATTTGTCAAAACATCTCAACACATTCAAAGATTAACCATTCAAGCAAGCATTACACTTTGCATTACCTCAAAGTTCCACTCTTTATTAACAAAGGTTTTTCCCCAACTGTTAAGATTCAAAACTGTGATTAAAACTGAGGTTTCTGGCAAAAATACGAATCTGTATTCGAATACAGCTTCATTGTATTCGAATACAGAAGCCAAACAAGGCAGAATCAACATCCTGTATTCGAATACAGACTCCTAGTATTCGAATACAGAGGCTGTCACAATACAAAAATCAGAATTTCTACAATTTCAGTAAATTCTCAGAAACTTCATCATCACCACTTCAAACTATCACCAAATTTCCATTTTTAATCACCACAAACCTTCCCAAGGTACCCCAACACTTAAGGTTTATAAAACAATGTTAAAAACTTGAATTTCTGAAAAATACGAACCTGTATTCGACTACAGCTACCTTGTATTCGAATACAGAAGCTAAAACAGTGAAAAATCAGCATTCTGTATTTGAATACGAGGCCTTCGTAGTCGAATACAGATGCGAAGTCAGTGGCAAAAGTTGCAAATCTGTATTCGGCTACAGAGGGTCGTAGTCGAATACAGATGCTAAGTCAATAGCAAAATTGGAAAATCTGTATTCGACTACAGGGGCTCGTAGTCGAATACAAGTTCGAAAACTTAGGGAAAACAGAAGCTTTGCAGGTTGTATTCGAATACACTCAATGCCGTATTCGAATACACCTTCGAAATTAGTGAATTTTCCTGAAACTTCAACACATTTTCAAAACCTTTTCTTTTGAAAATCCAACCCAACACCAGAATCATAATTCCCCTCTTTTAAAACCTCAACTCAGAACATTTTTCATCAAATACCAACAACAGATTTTTCATAAAAATACTTCCACCATTTTAAATCCCTTTTCATTTGAAACAACCATCAACACCAGATTGTTTAGCAAAACACAGCAAAACACAGATTTACTCAAACCAGAATAACCTCACTGATTTTTAACAAAACAAAATCAGAACCAGAATCATCATTCAACGCTCACAGAATGACTTTCAAAACATAATACAATGTTTTTCACAATCATAAACCAAATATCATTCATCACACATGCATTTACAGCCCTAAATGCAATCTAGAAAGTTGGAAGGTGCCCTTACCTTAGTTACGTTCCCTTAGCTCGTACGCTTCTGCGACAAAAGCCGACGATACTCCCGTTCGCGTTCGCCGCTACAAAAATTAGTTCTTTAGCTCCGTAACGATCAGAGGAATGACTTTCGTACTCGAAACTTTCTGATTCGACACTCAGATTTTCCAGAACATGACTTTTAAGTAAACTGTTTTTCTTCACCAACACTCAGAAAATTAGAAGAAGAAGAAGAAGATAAAGCAGAACTGGCGCGTAGAGGAAAGAAGGAAAAGCTTCTTACTTAAATATCCACATAAAGCAACTGACACAGCAGAGGAGAGAGGAATTGTTTCCTTTTTCACAAATATCTACGCCACCTCACCAATTCTTATATCAAAATATCTTTTGATCCTCCAGCACTTAACCCGTTTCCGTCGAAATTAGCAGAGAATATCTTAATTAACGGTCCGATAATTTAATTACTCAAAATTAAATTAATTCATCCATTATCCAATAATTTTAATTCCACCTCCAAAACAATTAATTATATATATATATATATTTACACAAAATATACATATATTGAATATTACACCAATATTCCCAAAATACCCTTAAAATCAAATCTGAATTTAATTTTAAATTTAAGGGTCTTACACAGCCCGGATTCCCTAGAGGACCACTGGTGACATATGTGCTGACACAGTATGAACACCACGTGGCTCGTAAGATATGGGAAAGAGAGGTAAATTTTAATTAATTAATTAATTAATTAATTTTTTAACTAAGTATAATTATTTTTTATACCTGGTACATTATTTCATTAATTAAGAATAAGTATTTATTGATATTTTCTTTATTTAATTACGTGTAGGATCGTGGCTCGTTAAAGGTGATTACTCGTGGTTTGAAGTTGAAAAGGTTTGCAGAAGTTCCTGTACTAGAAGCTGTACAACATTGGATTCGAGAATCTGGGATGTTACATTTGTCTTCCGCTTACTTGACTATGGCTAATGCTGGTCTGATATCCGCCTTTGTTTTGTCAGTACCTAAAATCTTCACCCTCTTCAATTGTTTGTCAATCATTTCAAAACATTTCCTTGATACACAATGATGTAATCTCTGATAGAATGGTGAATTATACCCATGCTCCACATCGAGAATAGATTTCTGAAAAGTTGATTTGAGGCTACACAATTGGTTCTTCAACATCATATTCACAGCATCCCATCTTTTACACAAATCTCCCTTACTAGTCTGCAACATAGTTTTCAATCTCTAATGAGCAGACTCAGCTTTACAAATAAATTAAATAACACAAATTAAAACAAATCACATAAATTACTAAATCATTTTACTAAAACAATACAAATCATTATTTAAAAATACCTGTTGGTCGTTGTGTTCCCTAAATGCATCACTCTGTTGGTCCAAGCCATGACAAATCTTTCTTTGTAAGGTGTCAACCATGAATCTTTAACATAATCAACAAAAAGAATAATATTGGCACACACTAGCTCAAAGTGTTGCAATTGATGATCATACTCCTCCACACTAGTCGAAAATACAATTTTTTTTCCATAAATCCATTACTTCATCTTGTCTATCCTTACTCACATATTGTTTGCATCTTGCCCCAACATTTTTTTCAATATAAAAATGAAACAACAAATGAATTGAAGTAGGAAATACAACACCAATAGCATTCATCATGGCAAGATCTCTATTCGTCACAAAAACTTTAGAAATAAAATTTTCAGATACGAACAACTGTCTTACCTTTTCAAATGCCCAGATGAAGTTATCTTGTCGCTCTTGTTTCAAATAGGAAAATGCAACTGAAAAGGTCAAACCAGTAGATGTTACACCGACAACTTCAAGCAACAGTAACCGATATCTATTTGTTTTGATATATGATAGCATATACAAAACAAAATGAAACGTGTTCAACAGCTTTATACAATCAGTATGCATCCAAAATATGTCTCTTAGAACATCTGAATTCTCTTGTCTTCTTGTCCAGTGCACATTATTTTCATTTTGTATTAACTTCAATAGATGTTGCACTTCTGTGTACGAACCTCTCAAAGATGATCGATAAGTACTCCTTGCTTTATATATTTGAGTGGAAATTGTTACATTATCTTTATTTTTCTCTTTCAAAGCATTCAAAATGAACCTTGGTGCAAGCTTATACTGTGTCATGTCATTGAAAATCTTTTCTCCTCTTCATTTAGACGCCCCAAATATGAATGTCCGTCTAAAGTATCGGCTAAATCGTGATTATGTGTTCCACAACGAACACTAATTTTCCATCCTTCACCCAAACTCGACGGTATACATCTGAGTTTAAACGCACAGTTTTCCTTGTGAGAACAGGTTACTGTTGATTTTGATTTTGATTTATATCTTCCGTCTCTTTCGCATCCCAAAATTAATTTGTCTTTTCTTCCTCTCTTTCCAGTTGATTTATCTGATCGAATGGTAACAATTAATATTCCATTTTGCATTCCAATTTTTTTTGCCCATTCAAATACAGCTTCTCGAGAGGGAAATATCTATAACATTGTTGAGACAAAATCTTTTTCAAATGGTTTTAATGATAACAAAATTAATGATTATGATTCTTGTTAAGACTAATCTGTGCTCTTGAGTGTATTATTATTAGAAAACAGGTTGCTCTTCAAAAGAGATAAAATCTAAGTCAATCCAACAAGTTTTTCAAACTGGAGGATGGACTAGATGATGAACCCTCAAAGAGAATGAACCAACAATTATGCAAAATATTCAGAATCCCGATAACATTGATTTCTTGTCAAAAGAGAAGTTAAATCAGTGTTAAAGTTTAGAGAAAAAATAAAGTCAAATGAACAAAACAAATGCAGAGGATGAACATAGAAAAATAAAGTGCGAGAGGATGGACCTCCAACTCTTTTCATCCTTTTATGATGAAAATGGTTCTACCTTTTCAAAGTACATAAAGGTTGTACTGAACAAGACCAAAATGTAATCTGACATGTCTTGGAGAACGCAAAAGCAAAAGACAGCTAAGGCCCAAACTTCAAGGAGGTTTGAACCTCCTATACGAGGATGGACTGTATTCCCATCCTCATGCGCTCAAACAAGACTCAAGACAGCTGGATGGCATTTCTGTAATTAAAGACTACTGGCTTTGGACTTTTAATTAAAGTGCCCAACGGTCTTAAAACTTCTAAACACATGCATAGACCATCTTACAACTCTATAAAAGGAAGGGTGCTCTTCTTCATTCAACACACAACTACAAAGCATACAAAGAAAAGTCTAAGAGCTATCAAGTGCTTTCTCATCCTCTCTTTATACTTTCTATTGTCTTACACTAGATCTTTGAAACATCTTTTTAGAAAGTGTTAGTAAAGAGATACATCACAAACATCATCAAACAATATTATAATTTCTAAGTGAGTTACACTTAGAAATATTTGAAATATGTGAGAAGATATTGTAAGCTTGGTGAGGCTCTAGAACACACAAGTTGTAGCTAACCTTTGTGAGAGGTTGATCGTTTTCTTAGTGAAATCTCACAAGTGTGTGAGGACTGGACGTAACCCTTATTGGGTGAACTAGTATAAAGTTGTGTGTGTCATTTTCTAACCTCTCTCTCTCTATCTTTTAGTAATCTATTCATACTCATAATTTTAAATTTCCAACCTCTGATTTTCATCCTCTCGAAGAGGATAAAGCTTTAAAACTTAAAAGAAATTTTAAAACAACAAATATCTCTATTTAACCCCCCTTCTAGTGATATTCTAGCTACTTCAAACATATATTTCAAATAAAACATCAATATATGTCAATACATTAAAACTAGAACTTCTAAAATTAATTATCGGTAAAAATACCTGATCAGTGATGAATTTATCTGTAGAATCTATAGTCGTCGTTGTAGCAGGAACCTCAACTCTACTCATGTATGATTTCAAAACGTTTACCCAATTTAATTAATAATAATATTATAAATACAATATTTAAAATACAAAATTAATTATTTTTCAAAATGCCTTTTGAAACTTTCATCCTCAAAGAAAACTTCCGAAACAAGTTTGAAACTTTTAAAACATTCGATGTTGAATTGTTTTGAAACTTTCATAATTTCAAAATTTTTGATGAATTCTGGAATTTTTGATGAAAATGTTTGAAAGTTTGATGAAAACCTTCGAGAATCTGGGAAAAAAAGAATTTTCAAAGGTTTGATCTTCTTCTAAAGTTTTGAAAATGCTATAATTTAACGTGGGAAACTTTCGAAAGTTTGGTATTGATGCAAACTTTCGAATTCTAGAAAAAATATAACTTCGAAGGTTTCATCTTCTTCTAAACTTTCGACAATTTAAAAAAATTTAACTTCGAAAATTTTAAAAATTCGAATTTCATATAAATTACATACTTTTTGTATTTCGAAGATTTGAAAATTTCGAATGGTGAGGTGAATTCTGTAAGTTTCAAATGGAAGGGTGAAAATATTAGTGGTAATTTTTTGAGAAGATTTTATAGTTAGTTAAAAGGGCAATATTGTCATTTCACATAGAATAGGGGTGAGAGGTTAAGGTGGGGTGCACGGTACAATTCTCTGATTCAAGATGGCCTCTCGGCCCATAGATTTTCCTCTATGTTTTTGCTATTTTGCTTTACAACTATAATTTTATTCTTTCTTTAAAATTTAGGTTTAATCTCTCTCCCAAACAAAATTTATTAAATCTTCTAAAATTAAAAATATAATAAAATATTTAAATGTTAATTAGACGAGACATTTTTTTTCTTTGAGTTATTAGGATACAAGCTGTGATAACTTGACTATTCTAAAACTCATTTTAAAAAAATTAATCATACAAAAATTATTTTAAAATGATTAATTAAAAGTGACATATTTTTAATTGTCAAATTTTTTAGAGCACAAATTATATAAAGTTCATAGTTCTAAAAATCATTTAAGAAAAAAAAATCAATTTTAAGAAGTCGCTTGTGAGCAGTCGGGTTAATCACCTAAACTTGGGTGTATGAGTTGAGATAAATCTCAAACATAATTCAAAACACATTAAATTAAATCAATCAATACATCCGTATTTTTTGTTAAGAACTACGTAGTTTTGACTTCGTTATCGCACCAGAAGATACGTATGACCATGAGACCACTCATGTCAAACACAATAGCAAAAAAAATCTTTTTTTTCCTCTTTATTTAAGTGCACTTTTATTTAAAAATCATTTTTATAAAAATAAATTATATTTGCATTTAATAATAAGGAGATATATATATTATTTAAGTTAACATAAACTTTTGCTCACTTAATTATGGATAACTGTTTTTTTAATAGATGTTGTAGGGTATTAATATAGTTCCTATGCATAATTGACTCTTAGACTTAAAATTTGGTTTTAAATACCATTTTTTTGTTTTTAAATGTTTCCTATTGTTTTTCCTATTTTAAATAATCTTGGATGACGACTCTATTATTTTCGAGCAACTCTAAAAAATTTAGACCGTGACAAGACCTAAGTTGTATGCCGAAGTACCTTTGCATAACCTTGACTTTCATGTTGGGATCAATTTGTTGAGGGACAATTGGTCTACTCTTAATTGTCATCAACCGGATGAGTTTTGGAACTAAGGTTGGAGTTGGACCATGTTGTGTTGTTAGCATTGCTGTCCCTTGAAGAACATTTTGGTACATATGCTTCAGTATGTTTGGAATCATCATATGAATAGTTGTAGTAGGTGGAATTAGTATCGATGGCTGCTCTATTGCATGATCACTAAGATTCTCATTTTGAATCCAATCAATGGCTAAATGATTATTCAACATAGGAAGAACGAAAATCCATGACTGCGCTTTGTCAAAATCCTTAACCGTTTTTTATTAAATCCTATGAGGATTTGAACCCCACATGGCCATAGGGAGGCAATTCTAAAAAAGACCGATATCATGGTTGATTAATTGAGGTTGGTGGAATATTTTTCCATGGATGTTAGGTTATATAATCTCTAAGTAGTTGTGTCAGCGTTCTAGAGCTCAAAATTTGATAAAGAGTAGGTTCTTGATTGGTGACCTATAGAGTCGTGTCATAGGCCAAAGTATTTGGCATAATCAACGACATTCCAATTTGTTCTATTTCATTGTTAACCATATCATTTGCCATTATTTGCAAGGAGCCTACACATCATATTAATTTTTTTTTGCCATATTGGCATATTACTTCATACAAGATCATGGCTAGCAACATAATATTGAAAAAGACCCTAACGTCTAACTTACATTCCAAAACTGCTTTATCGACTAAGTTATTAACTTCCATATAATCCCACCAGTCCTCCGTCACCCTATTATTAAGGGAATATGTCTTCATGCACGTTATGAACTGAGTAGACTGATATCTATGTTTTTATACTCTGAAGTTGATAATTTCTCTTATCATTTTTTCTCTTTGTAACCACCTCCCACGTCATGCCACGTATATAAGATATTGCTTGTATAACGTTTTGATTTGGCCAATTCTTTGCTATAGTCTCTTTGCTAATATTCAACACCACCACGAACTTAATAGAACCTATTATTGACCTCCAAGTTCATTTAGGTTTGGTAGTCAGTCGATTTTGCTTCAGCTGTTAGCCAATTTCATATCAACTAATATGAAGATACTAATAATAGTCTCTAAACCTATTTAAACTTGATAGCCACATTCAGCTGTTAATAAATAACTAATTTTTTAGCAACTTATATACATTGTTTTTTATTAAAAAAAATGACACATACACTCGATCACATCTCATCATAAAAATATTTATCGAGATAATTTAGGAACTAAATTGACAAAATTAGGTTAAAATGTGATTTGGTTGAATCTATAGCTAATATTATAGTATAAAAATTGCACCATTAAAAATTAATTTCATTTTTTTAAAAAAAAATAAACACAATAATCTTGGAACGATTAATCAAAAAAGTCGAAAGCAAAAATGTCAAATGGTAGAGAGTACGGAAGGCACATCAACATTGAGTAGGTTGTGCTTTAAATGGGGAAAAGTGCTGAGACTCTGAAACCGTTGTGTTGTGTCATTTGTACACTTGTTTCTTTGTCCCTTCCATTTTCATATTTGCTGTCCCTTTTTCTTTCCTTTCCTTTATTAGCCGCACAAATCAAAGACAACAACAAAAACACAGATATAGAAATTGATGTTGCAGAAATTAAAAAAAATCCATTTTTTTCTTCTTGTTGTGGGTCAGTCAGAGTTGACCCAAACCACTTACCAAACACCACTTATAAAAATTGAACAAAGAAATAAATAAAGAAAAGAAGAACAGGAAGAAAGTATTATGAAGCTGTGTTTGTCCCTCTCTTCTATTCTACGGTCATAACAACATAAACAAAAGCTTTGAGTCAAAGACAAGATTTTTCATTTTGTCTTAACCCTACTTTCTCACCAGCTTCCTTTCCTTCTTCAATTCAATCATCACTGTGACCCCTTCTTTTTTTCATTCTCTCTCTACTCTCCTTCTGATCTCATCTTACATGTGAACTTAGGTTGTTTTTTTATTTTGATGATTTGTGATCTAAAGTTATAGTTGTTGCTGTTCTTCAAATGAGTATCTTCTTCCTTTTCTTCTGTTTTTTTTCTTTGAAAAAATTCATGTTTTTTATAAATGAAGAATTGTTTTTCTTTTTCCTATGTGGGTTTTGCATGTTATGAAATGCTTTTTCTTTTTGAGGAATTTTTACTTAATGAGTATGTATGTAAGAGTTGGTGTTCTCATTGTTCTATTAAATTTGGTGTGTGTATTTTAAATTCCTCTGTAGACTTATTTATTTTGTTGGATTGTTTAAAATATTTGAACATATATATCTTCAATTTATAATTCATCATTCCCTATGTGTTTGTGAATTAAAGGAATTTAACTTTTCTCTCTCTCTCTCTCCTCTCCTTATCTTTTTTTGGTAGTTTATTTTTTGTCAATTGCTAGTTGATAATCTAGAAGATCTCTTATTTTATATAGTCCTCAAATTGAATTACCATAGTAGAGAATTTGTAGTGGATAAGTTTCTAAATTATGGATTTGTTTCCAAAAATTGATGTATGTTCCTTTTGAAGTGTATTTCCTATTTCATAAAACATTTACTTCATTAGTTTGTATATCTTCTGCTAGTAGTTATGTCTGGTTTGTACTCACTCCACTCCGATCTTAAATATAAAAGAAAGTTGAGTCAACAAAAGTTGATAAATTTGGTCCAAGTACATCAATTTTTATTGACCTAACTTTCTCTTATATTTATATTTAGGACCGGGTGCAAGTACTAAATTAGTTTATTCAAGACCTATCAAGCCACTTTTTCAAAACTTACTAAATATGGGAAGGTTTTTTCATCATCGGTAGTTTTGTTCATTTTCTGCATCTTGCAGTTTCATTTCCTTGAATATCATACTCTTTTTTCCCATATATAGATAATTGTTGTCAGGATCTGGATCCCCTGCATTTAAAAATACACACATTTATAGGCATTAGTTGATTTTCACCATTGATTTGAGATCGATCGGCTCAGATTACAATTTCATCAAATCATCTTTAAATAATTTGTACCATTGATTTGAGATCAGAAGGTCAATATCAATTACTGCGTCGCATATTTAATGTGTGGACTTTGAATCATTGTTTTCAAGAATTGAAGTTAAGACCCTGTTCTTATCTTATGCAGTTTGTGAAAGCTTTGGACAGCTTTGTTACTTTTACTTTTCAAGCCAGAAGATTGTGGGTGAAATTGGAATTTCACTGATTTCTTTTATGCAAAATTTGTTGCCGAAATCCAGTCTTTGAACTGTCATTAGTTACAAAACTCGAGTAAGAAAGAATGTCTAGTGAATTGGCTCCGAAACCTCGATTTGTATTTTGTCCTAAATGCTGGCAGCTGCTTCAAGAGTCTCCAAATTTTGATGTTTACAAGTGTGGTGGATGTGGCACAACTCTTCAAGGTTAAAAATCTCATTACAGCTTATGTTTTGTTTTGTAAAGTTTCCCTATCTTTCTTTGGAAACATGATGTAGAAAAAATTTCAAATGTGAATTTTATGGCTTTTGCACATGTTCAACTCTTAACATTTTGTGCTTGATTTGACCATAACCTTTAATATCTCATTTTTTTATGTATTTTCTCAAATTGATTGATATAAATGTCATACTAGAATAAATTTTTTCACACTCTATAAAGCTAGAATTGATTGATGTTCAATTCTATTTTACATGAGGATACTGATTCTATACATATACCTCTTATAGTTCTTAAAATTTGTAACTTGAATAACTTCATTGTGCTCCATGCAGCTAAGAAACGAAAAAGTAGAGCTGTGAATTCAGAATCCGGCTTGTGTGTGACTGATGAAGCTCGTAGAAATGCATCGGATCGTGTTTCTGATGACAAACAACAATACAGCAATGGATTGGCAGAGCAGCTAGTTAGTCCTCAAGCGAATGATTTGACGGAAAAAGCAGCCAGTTCATCGTCTGCAGATTGTTCTTCAGAGGGAAATGAAAGAAGGGATCAAATTGAAAATAGTGAATGCAATGGAGAGAAGCCAATTACTGCTCAAGAAAATGTTTGGAGGGTAAAAGTTTCTTTTTCTTCCTCAGGAGAATATTCGTCGGAGGGAAATATCGAAAGGGGTCAAATTGAAAATGCTGAAAGCAATGAAGAGCAACAAGTTACTTCTCAGGAGAATGGTTTGAGTGAAAAAAGAACTAGTTCTTCCTTGGGAGAATGTTCGTTCAATGGAAATGGTGAAAGGGGTCAAATTGAAAATGGAAAATGCAATGAAGAGAGACCAGTTATTTCTCAGGAGAATGATTTGAGAGAAAAAGCGACTAGTTCATCAGGAGAATGTTCATTGGATGAAAATGGAGGAAGGGGTCAAATTGAAAATGGTGAATGCGATGAAGAGCAGCTTGGACCCTTAAATTTGTCAGATGAAGAACAGAAAAACATGATGGATATCTATAAATTATCTGATATCAGACTTACAGTGTTGAACAAAGGTTGTTCAAATGATGAGCTCTCACACTGTGATAGTGAGGCCTCTGCAGAACCGGCAGCAGATAACTCAGTAGAAAAGGCAGATGAGACTAACTTGAAACTAGAAAAAGAAGAGCTAAGTAATGGAAACATGCCATTAGAAGGAGAAGGAAATCAATTTATTAGTTCATTGGATAAAGAAGATTCCAGTGATGAGAAATCAGCTCTAGTAGGGGTAAAATCTGAAGTGGACATTGGTGGAAATGAATCTACTGCCGAAAGATTGAATACCGAAAACTTCGCGTCTGAAAGAGGAAGCATTTCAGAATATTCTCCTCGTGAACTTAAAGAAGGTATATATGATAATCATGCATCTTTTCCTCAAAATATTCACCATAGCTTTGATCATTTAAGATCTGCGCCGGATACATTTCACAACGCAGAAGTAAATAATCTGAGTTTGGAAATTAGTGGTGCACTAGATGAATTATCAAAATCTCCAACCACTAGAAGTTCTCATGCTTATGATGGCAGTGTCTCTTCTAATGACGGGATGGACGAGCGGTTCCTTGGCCAAAAATTTTATTCTTTTGAGGGAGGCTCTGTAAAAGGAAAAGACGTTGTTAAAAGCATGTTATATGAAGATGTTGAAACACAACATCAGTTGAATTTTCCCAACAGAAAGTACCGTGTCATGAATCGAAATGACGTTCTGGAGGCATCAAGACATGATGATCATGCACATCGGATGAGAACAAAAAAAGTTGAGTTTCCATTCAAAATGCCTCTCCATAGAAGTGGTTCCCAATCTGGATATGAAAGCGGTAGTCCATCAAATCAAATGTTTGATGAACTCTACTGCAGTTCAAGCTATGTTTCACCTGACTCCATCGATGATCCTGATCAGGAGAAGATGAAATTGTTGAGAATGGTATATAAATTGCAGGATCAGCTCAACAGAACCAGATATGCAAATAGGGAAGGAAACGAAAGAACATCTGCAGAAAATCATATTTCTGCATACCAAAAAAGCCATGATTTTCATGAAGGAAGATTTTATCGCGGTTCGGACTACCCTCGAGGAGATACCAACTATACTCATGGCATCAATTGGCACCAAAGGCATAACTATTCGAGGATACCGTTTTCAGATGAGCCAACAAGCAGTTCACACCATGTTGATCATCCTTGTTTCAATTGCTTTCCCCAAGAGCGGCAATTCTCACGAGAGTTTCCTCAGCATTTTCCTTACCAGCATGAAGATCTGTATAGGCCTCATCCAGGTCATAGTCATTGCTTATCTCACCAATCTTATGCTTCGAGTTTGAGCCCGCAATGGTTAATGGACTCAAAACTTGTACACGGCCGAGAAACAAAATCTTGTGATCAGAGGCACAGAGCTTTCGAGACGAGCTATACTAGAGATAAACCAAGCTTGACTAAGCGGCATTACCGGCCAGTAGCAGGTGGAGCACCATTTATCACTTGTCATAAATGCTTAAAGCTGCTGCAACTTCCTGCAAATTTTCTCCTTTTCAAAAGTGTATGTCATCGACTCAAATGTGGTTCATGTCAAGAGGTACTTAAATTTTCTCTGCAGAACAGAAGTCATATAGTTTCTTACACTCCAAAAGCCGTTGAACCCTCATCAAGTGACCTTGATCTACAAAACAAGCTGATAAATGGCATCAATCCTCATTCTGAATCTCATGCTGCGGATCCCATGTCATATTCCGATGATTATGGCCGTTCTATCAGTAAAAGCTACTCCTCAGAAGGAGATCATGTTTCTGTTGCACCAGTTCATCACTCGCGTAGCGGTGCACGTGATAATCCAAACGTCTCTCCCAGTACCTTTGAGGCTATAACAGAAAGAGAGTCACCGCCAAAAAGTTCAGCACTTCATCAGCTCATGGGTTATTCCTCCCCAAGTCAAGTAATAAGAGGGGCTCCAATTCCATCCTCTATTGAAGGAAAAGAAACCATGCTCAATGAAGAACATTAAATTCCAACAGAGGTGAAAATTGAATTTGTTGAATATAACTTGAAGCTGGGAATGTCAAGAAAGGAATTCTGTATTCAAATTTGAGATATAGTGATGAAGAATATACACAATGGCATATTTTTTATTAACTATATGATGTCTTGAACAAGGGCAATAAGAGTGACTCATTGCTCTTCAAAAAAGTGTAATTCATTATTCAATTTTCTTATAGTTTGGCAACAGATACGGAAAATATAATATTTGTATAAAAGGGTTGTGGTGTATAAATATTTGTTTGTTTATTTTCAAACAGTTTAGATCAGCGGCGCCATGTTTTTATTCTTTTCCAAACACGCACTAAGAAATATGTTAGATCAGCAAATCCAGGTCCAAAAAGAAAAAATAAACAACACATACAAGAACACAAATAATTTATCAGAGTTCGGCTAATTATATCTCTTGTTGTTGTGACAACAATATAGCTGCTATAACTATGCAATATTTAGAGTTAAAGTGCAATATAGTGTTTAAATACTACAGTCCAGGATAGGCAATTCTCACTTAGCTCTGCAAAATTCATATATCAGGGAATCTAAGTTATGCTCAACAAAATTCCCACTTGGAGACAGGGAATAACAAATGAATGTTCCATTAGAGATGTTGAATTCCATACTGAGAACATGCAAACAAATGTCACAACCAAATAAGTCAGGCTTACAGGACAACAATGGCTTATTTCATATATATGTATATACAAAAGTAATCATACAGATAAAATATTTTGAGCTAAGTGTGGTACATCTATATTTCTCATATTATGAATTATTACAAATTTTCTCTATAGTTGCTTCTTCTATTGGAGGCAATGGAAACCCTCTGATCCTGAAGCATGTTCAAATTGGGAGCCAACAACCGTGTGTACCGGTCAAAATACAAGAGCTGCTTCAGGAGAAGTGCAAATTCTCGAGGAAATTTTAATCCATAAGACTCACTGACCCTAACCTGTGGAGTACATAGACAATTGACATAAGTACTACATACTAATTAGCCTTCATCAAACATTCAACATAGAAATTCCCTAGTTGAGAGAATCATTGTATAAATGCATACAGGATGCTTCTCATTTCCATTTTTATGACTGTGGAATGTTGCAATTTTGTTTATGATTCTACATTGAACTGAATTTTTTTCATCCAAAATAATACTATTTCAATACCAATTTTTGTTAAAGAAAGTTTTTTAGCTTAAAGGTTCAAGTATGCACAAGTAGCATATGTGGTATTCAATGTTGCACAAGTGAAAACTTATATTTGAACAAACTGACAGCTATTCTAAAGCAACATCTTCATTTGTCAGAACAATAAGGAAGCATAAATCACTGTGTTGCTTAATAAGTAGCAAAACTTCATATATCTATCAATTCAAATACAGTAGTTGATAATGGGACTTTCAACAAAAAAGCTCCTTAGCTTTCCCATTAGCACAATCTAAAACTAAAATAGCTTACCACATCAAGAAATAGTGCATTCATCTGCCTCTCATCAACGACTACATTAGCAGAGACAGCAGTTGGTTTTCTGGCTGTTCCCCTTGTAGTAGCTACAACTATTTCAGTGTCCAACTCCTGCACTTGAATAGCAGCCACAAATGCAGTGTAAGCAATGACTCCACAATTGGGTTAGGGTCTGAGTTATTATATGCATAACTTTTAAAATTCAATCACTCAATGATAGAAATACTTGTCTACAATACACAGAAACAATCTTAGGCGTAGTTCTATCAGTCAGTAAGTAATGCAAATTGTATACATTGCATTCTGCATGAATGATTTGGATTAAGAGAGTGTGCATGTCTAGACAAGTAGACATACACACTCCTTAGACAAGTAGAAATACCTACTAGTCACTGTCACACGTATAACTGACAAGCGAGTTTAAGTGTGTTACAGTACACTTGCCTTAATTGATGAGAACACTTTCTCCAAATCTCTGGCAAAGGACTTAGCATTAACATCGTTGTTTGTAGCACCCATTTGAATTAAGGAAGATGCCATTGAGTCATAATCTTCGATGGCAATCGATCCTAAGAAGACTTCCATAGCAGCCCATGTTTTGGAAGATATACGACCAACAATTCCTGTAGATTGACTTTTCTTTAATAGAATATAGATTTTGATTGAAATTTATATTAGTACAAAATACTTCATACATGTATATGCATGTACATGACAAACAACAGAGTACTATAAAATTTGTGGTTATTTAGAAGAGAAAAGGCATAGTTTGTCAAAGAACAAAGCAAAGAGCAGTGATTACAGTTTGCTAGATGATTCCCTGCAATAAGCATAGCCAAAAATACGTTGATTGATGGAAACAAGTAAAAAATCATAAATTTTGAATAAAATGTTTTGAAACCTTGGAAAGTTAACAAATGACAAGAGTACTGCAAAACATTACAGCTTTAGTATTACCAACTGTAAACCATGCACAAGGAAGAAAAAGCATACCAAAGTCAAGAAATCCAATATGGCCATCACGTAGAAGCCACAGATTTCCAGCATGTACATCGGCATGAAAAGATTCACATGCAAGCAAACTTCCAAACCTGCAGCAATATTTTATACCAAGATGCATTATCGTGTCAAAAGGGGAAGGCACGGGGCCATTAATTGCAAATAGAATTTCAGAGTCGTACCACACATTGAGAGCAGTTATAACGCTGGTTTCTGGGTTAGTAACTAATGAACTAATGGAGTCTAGGTCAGTAAGAGGAACTCCATATAGCCTTTGCATGGTTAAAATTTGCCGTGTACTGCAGTATTGATACACTTTTGGAGCTGTTGCTTGCCCAGTGAGTCCTGTTGCTTCTAAATATCTCCTGAAAGCTTCAATATTTGCAGCCTCCTTGTAAAAGTCAACTTCTTCAAGCATAGACTCTCGTATGTCTTTGACAATACCAACCTACTAAAAGGAAATTCATATTACAAGAACGAAAGCACGTGTGCAAGTGTTGGGAAGAGCTTATGAAAACAGGTTATGATATGTTCATAAACCCCGCATAATAGCATACAAAAACAGTTTATGCAAAGCTTATGCAGATTTTACCCATATTTCATTTCAATAATAGAAATAGCTTATACATAAACACTTACACAGTAATCGCTTATTACATAAATGGTTAATTAAGTTGTTACCCAAACGACCCTCAAATGGAGGATAATGTAATAGTGAAAGGTAGATGGAGACCAAAAAACACTACAGACAAACTGTTAGGAGATATTTAGAGGTTAAGGCTCTATCTATCTATAAATCTAATACAAGATACGATTTTATGACATTGATTGATCTATGTAGCTGATCTCATCCAGTGGTGTTGTTGTTGACAACAAAACTTATAACAGAAGAATACGAACAAAGAATTTTTAAGCATCCTTTACAATATAAGAAACAGGAAAGAAAATGAATTAGTAAAAGGAACAGGAACAAAGGATCATGAATGTAACATGGTTAAAAATTTCACTGGTAGTGAAAAGATGCCATAAAAGAAGCATTTTTTCATGTTGTATTTGTAGCAAAAATGTTGATGCAGCAGTAAGTATGTCCATATTGCTTATACCAGCGATGTCCGACTTATTTCAGGATTCAAGAACTCCAATATCCGAGCAACAACGTAAACAAAATTAAGATCTGCCACTAATATGTCCTCTATTCCTGGTTTTAAGACCTTTATAACTACATCCTCCTGTGAGCCTTTTAGCCTTGCGCCATGAACCTGTATGTAATATACAACAATTGCATTAGCAGCTACAGTAATTTGAATAAAATGTTATTGAAAGAAAAAGACAGGTGTACAGAAGATACCTGTGCTATGGAAGCAGAAGCAAGGGGTGTTGGGTCGACGTATTCGTAAACACTTTCAATTGGTCTTCCTAGTTCCTTACGCAATATTGATTGAATTACCTCAAAAGGAATTGGAGGAGCTCTATCAAAACAATTCTGGAATTCTTGTACATACTCAGAAGGAAACAACGTCGGTGCGGATGCTATGAACTAACAGACAAAAACCAAAAATAACCATTGGTACAGAGGTGCAAGGCATAAAGAAGATCAATTATTAAATTAGGAAAGAACTTTTGAGTAGAGGATATGATCATATCAAGTGGTATGCAAATTCTATCAGCAACTTGCATTACTACTCTCCAACTAAAAACTACAAAATATTTGAATATCGATTATTGAGTCATTTTATACTGAAACAGAGAAGTATCCTAACATTTTTACCAATGAAGTAATATTACTGTTAGAATATATGAAAAAAATCTCTAACATTTGGCTAGCATCTTAGATTTAATTTAGAATGATTAGATTTTATCTCTTAGGATAGGTTCACTATTTCTTTCTATGTCACGAATTTTTCCTAATTTCATAAGGATAAGGAGTGCAGTACTATTAATAGAAACAAGGGTTAGTGCTAGTCTTTTGAATCAAAAAACCATATCAAAATTCAAAATCCCTATTCCTTCTCTTCCCTCCTTCCTTATCCAAGACCCTACAATTTCATCATAGTATCAAAGTGATAATATCTTCTGAGGCCTATCCCATCATTATTCTGCTCCAAGTTCCTGAAATTTGGAACTCTACTGTAATTAATGACATAATTATCTCAATTACTATTTCAAAATTTGTTTCCTCAATAAATTAGGATTAGGAGTCTAGTAATAGTTTTAATGAGGGTTAGTGCCTAGTCTCTTGAGTAAAAAACAATAATCACATTTCAGGTCATTATTCTTTTTTATTCCTCTTTCCTTATCTATAACTCTAATTTCAAAAATTACTAATCACAAACTCAGAGAAGGGAGAAGGAAGTCATGGTATCCAGTTATACCTGTCCTAATTTGATGTAGGTTGCCCCCAAGCGTTCAAACAACCTTCTCAAATAAAAGGGGGACAGTAGACCAAGCTGCATTTCTGTCAGTAATCCAGCAGATGAATTTGGTGACTGCAAAATAATGCAAGAGTACTAAATAATTCTGTCCATTTTTTATAATAAAGATACCAATAAAGAGAATCAGAAACAGATGCAATTTTTTTTTTATTGACAAAAAACAAAAGGTTGACAATGGATATACAAATGGCCATACCAACCAGTGCTTCACATAACAAAACTTAATGATTTTAGTTTCTAAGAGAAACTAAAAGCAAGCAGTTTTATAAATTATATTTGGACTAAAAACAAAATTTAAGATAATTATAGGGACTAAAATAAATGTAAATTTTACAGGAATTAAAATCATATTTAACCCTAAAAGTTATGTCCAGGAAATAAACATATAATAGTACATTAGTTTACCTTTGATACATCAGTTAACCACTCTTGACCAACCCCAATGAAAGCTTGAACACCTTGAGCCAACCTTAGAACACCCCTAGGACCTGTATCCACAGATGTCTGGACAATGTCCTCCACGAGCTTCGGTAGCTTTTCGATACTATCTGACATAACATATGCACACAAATTAAAGCCATTTCAGCACAAAAGTTCATAGCATTCCATAGCCACATAGTAACTAGCTATGGTTTCAGAATTTAATATAAAATTTTAAAAATAAAAAATGTGTTGAGGGGGTGATATATTATTAATTGGATTCTTAGCAGTCACGCATTGCGCATTCACCTGTTAGACAACTCATATTTATTAAACCATCTTTGGATAAACACTTTAATTAAGCGCTAAAAAGCATAAATGTTTGTCATCTTAATGTTCATAATGTTCATGTAAAGTTATTTCTATAACAAAAGATAAAATACAATCAAACTATTTTCATATAAACTATAAACTGTTTTCATAAGTTATCCTAGATAATTTGTAGAAATAAGCTAAAAATAACTTATGGACATATCATAAACGGTTTTCATAAAATCACTTAAACCGACTCACAAGTGCTTATGCCCATAGATAAACTCAAATAAGCATATCCAAACAACCCTAAGAATATATAAGTGATATTTAGTTGTGCCTTCTGGCTCATCTCTAAGAATATAACTGTTTTCTGTTAGTGCCAATTGGCATTCAGTTAGCCTTATTGTTAGTGACAGCTGTAACAGCCATGTATATAAATACATATCCTGTATCTCTTCAGACTCAGAATGAATAATATTCATATTGTCCCTTTTCAATTTCTCTAAACTCTATATAAATTAATAATTCTGCTGTCACAAAAGAAAAATAATGGTGCTAGTTTCACCCCTATTTTATCCCGTTACACATAAATAAGTTTATTATGTGACAAATTAAGTTCACATAACCTATTTTGATAAAACAGGTGAAACTAGCAAAAATGAGAAATGAATTAAGAATTATAAAAATATTTCAAGTTGTATTTTAAAGTTGATTTGTTAGAAAGTAAATTTGTTTGTGAATCTCAATTTTACTTGTAATTTGTTGTGAGTGAGTTGAGAGAAGAAACCTTGGAATCGACGAGAAGAGAAAAGGTTGTCCTGAGTTTGAGCATAGCGAGCGAAGAGAGTGAGTGGTTTTGAGTTGGAATGAAGATTGAGATTGGAGAAGGAAGGAAGTGAAAGTGGGAAACGGTGATGATGATGATGATTATGAAAGAATGGTAAAGTAGCAGTTCTTAAACCCGAAACCGCCATGGACGATGAAGGTTTGTTAAGAGAAGAGTAATTAATAATGTTCACGTGGAGCAAGTTTTTAGTTTATGGCTATGGCTCTGCTGTTTTCTTCTTCTCCATTAATTTCGATGGATTCCCTTCCCCTTCAGCTTTTTTTATTTTTTTATTTTAATTTCAATTTATCTAATAAGGTTGGAAAAAGTCTCCACCAAGAATATTTTATTTTATTTCAAAACTAAAATAATAATCTAGGGCACTATTAATTTTTCCTATTTTTCCAAAATCCACACTTCTCAATTTTTTTATAAAAACAAAATATTTAAAATATCCTTGTCTATTTATAATATTCTTTAAACCTCATTTATCTCTTTATCACAATTCTTAACTCCATAATTCACATATCACAAAATCATTCATAATTCACCCATCATAACTCATAATCATTCAAAACTAACATCACTCACTCATAACTTACACCTTATAAGTTTCTTCTTCATATTGTGGTTAATGTGACCCAACAAGGTATGTTTATTTATCTGTGTTTTAGTTCTTTTTTTTTTCCAAAATCTGGAGATTTTACGTGAACTCAGTTCACATACGTTAAAAATAATTCATTGTACGCAAACTTAAATCACGTAGTCTTACGTGAACTGAATTCACGTACGTTATTAAATTTAAGATATCATAGGCAATACGTGAATTTAGTTCACGTAAGACTACGTGATTTAAATTTGTGTTTTCAATAGAGTTTAAGAATTCACAAGCACTGCATGAACTGAATTCACGAACACCTATGTGAACTCAATTCACGTACACTTACTTGAATTTAGATCACGTAAACGTATGTGAATTCAATTCACGTATAAGTGATCTCAATGAAGTATGTGAGACGTACGTGAATTGAGTTCACGTAGGTGTTCATGAATTCAGTTCACGTAAACAGTCATGATCTCAGTTTAGTTCACATATTTTTTAATTTTTGATATGTTCTTTTTGGATGTAGATAAATGGACCAAGGGGGAGACAACAGTGACGAAATGTATGATGGTTTGAACTCTGATTTTGAGGAAATGCATGATGGTTTGGAACGTGATTTTGCCGAAATGTATGATGGTTTGGAATCGGATTTTGATGCAATGAATGATAGTGTTGAACCCGAAATTGATGACGCTATGAATGATGGTGTTGAACCTGTTATGGTGGATTTGACTGATGTGTTTACCACCGACATGATGTTTGATATGCGAGATGATTTATTGAGATGAGCTAGAAATGTTGGAAGGGAAAATGGAATGGTCGTTATCATTTATAGATCTGAAACTGCGACAGCACGACCAAGAACAATGACAAAATTAATTCTTGGTTATGAAAGAAGCGGAAAATATAGACCTTGGAAGAATCCTAAACCTATGAGGACTACCTGAACTAGAAAATGTGAATTTCAATTTAGAGTAAGAGGAACACCATCAAGTGTTGGTGAGGGATGATATATGCATGTAACATGTAATCTCTATAACCATGAATTGGCCAAAAAACTGATTGGTCATTCTTTCTTAGGTCGATTGTCTCATGAAGAGAAAAATGTACTTGGTGATATGATCAAGAACATGATAAAACCAATAAACATATTGATGACATTAAAGGATCAAATGTTGATATTTTAACGACAATCAAACAAGTTTACAATGCACGTCAAGCATATCGTTCATCACGTAGAGGTAATAGAATATAAATGCGACATCTTTTGACATTGTTGGAACGTGACAAATACGTCTATCGATATAGGAAGTGTAAGACCCTTAAATTTAAATTAAATTATGGATTGAATATCAGATGTATTTTGGAATATTTGTAAAGGTCTTTGATATATGTATATTTCTATATGTACATAAATATTTTTGAGATTGAGTAAAATTATTGAACGAAGGATTATTTAATTTAATTACGAGTAGTTAAAAATCGGGCAGTTGATCAAGATTTTATCTACCAACAGAGTTGCGACGAGAGTATTTAGTTGCTTAAGAGGAAAGTTTAATTATAATATGTATATATATATATAAGTGATACAAGATCTGTTTAACATACTTAAAATTGGAAGTTTAATTTGAAAAAGGTTAGTTTCTGGGTCGTAAGTCCCGTTTTAGCCGACGGACAGGCGTTTAGGGCAGTGAATCCTTTGAAAGGTTTTCAAATTAAAAACAAAATTTTAAATATGGATAACATATTTTGTAGAACTTCTTCTGTTTCAAAATCTGCTACTCAAAACTCCTTAGTTAAAAGGGAACCTATCAATAGCGAAGAAATCACTATTGAAGATTTTCAAAAATCAATAAATAACTGGAAATCCCAAAAATCAAACGAGATCAAGTTTATGAATTTGGACTATTCAAAAATCTTCTCAAAACGGATTACATAATCAAAACAGAAGAGAACGATGTTCCATTAACAAAACCCTTTGAAACTATACAACTTCTTTCTCAAAAATCTATACAAAAACATTGTGATAAAAATTATAATTTCATTCACATAGGTCTCGTTCAAGTAGGCATCAAACCATTAACAAGGGAAAGTTTAAACACATCAATCCTTTGTGTTTTGCGAGATGCAAGGTTCTTGAACTTTCAAGATTCAATTATAAGTTCAATTGAGTCTAGTTTATGTCAAGGACCCATCTATTTTGAATGTTACCTAGATTTTTCTTTATCTTTGAAAGATCCAAATATCCTGAAATCTCTGGTATTACAAATTAAAACTCATAACTACAAAATGCTAAGTGGATCTATTCCCGTAGCAATCATTTACAGAATTCATTACAAAGCTATGTTCTCAGCCTTCACGGCGACAAAAAATATTGAAAACAAAAAAGGCGAAACTCTGTTTTTACAAACAGATCTGTCAAAATCAAATATAGTAATTCCAAAAACAATCCTTTGGAAAGACATAGATCTTCCTGAAGAATGGGTCCTTGAAGGAGCAGCTAGACCAAAGTCTCCTGAACAATCAAAACCAAACACTAAATTAAAGGAAGTTATCCAATATATTGATGGAAAGGTAAAACTAAGTTTTACAAGAACTTCTAGTGCCAGATATTCTGATGCTGGATCTTCCACCAATACAGTGGATCTGACTTCAAAACTCAACAAAATAGAAATTTTTTCAAAACCCAGATTCTCTTGTTCAAGCATTCCAGGAGCTTCTTTCCAAAATGTTGACTATTCAACAAGTATTCCTCATCAGATGTATACAACATCTCAAACTGTTGACGAGGAACAACAAAATAATTTATCAAACATTTCTCCACCAACTTCACCATTTTTTTCTGCAATAACTGAAAATGTTATTAATGAATTAAACGTCATAGATAAAGAATTTAAGGTTGATAAGAAATCACGTCATGATGAATTTTATAATTCAAATAATACTAGAGAAAGAACATGGTTCTTCAAAAATTTCATGGAACAAAGAAAAGAAATTCAGAATAAATTTTATGAATTTGTTCTACAAAACAAAGTACATATTTCATTCTTTGAATGGTTTGAAATATATGCATCAAATAATCAAATTTCATATCCATTCAAACAAAACCAAAGCTCTGTAAATCCCGTAACAACTAGAAACAAAGTTGTAGAATGGGAAATGTCAAATGGAAGGAAAATACAATCTGAACATCCGCCATTAAGACAGATCAAAATACCAATACCAGGCCTAGAACAAACAATAGAGGCTGCACCTTACAAAATCCCTAGTGACAGCCCAGACAAAGATATTCAAAATATCCTACAACAAAACAACTTCACAAATGTTCATCTTAGTACAATTACAAAGCAAATGACCAAAATAGAGGAACACCAAACTACAAACAATGTTTCAACTCCTGAAACAATAGGATTAAAACTAAAAAACCCAGTTTTTAAGCCATTCCGGATCTCAAAAACAAGCCAAAAGCTGTTTATTGAAGGGAAAACAGAATTTACTCAAGCCCTACGAGACCAACTCAGTAGGATAGAACAATCTTCTACCTCTTCACCATTGGTAGCAAAAGATACCCTAGAAAAAACAATTACAACTCTAGACCAAGTGTCTGAGAGTGAAAAAGAACAAAACCAACATTTGTGCGGACTCCAGAGGCAACAAGGTCAACCCTTAGCTATGGTTACGGCACTGGACCTAGGCATTGAGAATAGACCAAACGTCCTTCCTCAATCAAAATTTAATGCCAATACTATCTATGAATGGAACATAGATGGTATGTCTGAATATAATATCCTTAGTCTTCTTCAACAGATGACTATGGCGTCAAATGCCTACAAAACCCAAGCTAATACCCCTGATAAGGCCATTGCTGAACTCCTAATTGCAGGATTTTCAGGCCAACTCAAGGGATGGTGGGATTATCATCTTACACCAAACCAACAATTAGAAATTTTAAGTGCAATCCAAACCACAGGAAGGAATTCCCATCCTCGACGAAATTGGAAACTCAATCCCTGATGCAGTTGCAACACTGATTCATACCATTAGTTTGCACTTCATAGGTGACCCATCGCACTTAAAAGATAAAAATGCCGAACTCCTATCAAACCTTAGATGCAAAAAGCTATCTGAGTTCCAAAACTACAAAAATACTTTCTTAACTAGGGTTATGCTTAGAGAAGACTCAAACCAACCCTTTTGGAAAGAAAAATTCCTTGCAGGACTCCCAACTCTTTTAGGAGAAAAGGTAAGAAACAAAATCAAAGAAATTTACTCAACAAATCAAATTCCATATAATCAATTGACTTATGGAGAATTGGTAAGTTTCATCCAAAAGGAAGGTTTAAAAATCTGTCAAGATTTAAAACTTCAAAAACATTTAAAATGGGAAATGAAACGAACTAGATTAGAACTAGGATCGTTTTGCAAACAATTTGAACTCCCCACAACAAATGTTTCAAAAGATTGTGGAGGATCTTGTTCAAAAACATACAAAAAACCTCACAGAAAGTTTTCCTCAAAACCAAACAACCAAGAATTTTACAAAACTTATAGACCTCAAAAACATTACAAACAAAGAAAAACTTTTGAAAGAAAACCTTTTGAAAGAAAATTTCAACCAAAAAATACAAAGCAAGTAACTTGTTATAAATGTGGCCAACCAGGACACATTTCCAAACATTGTAGAAAAAACAAAAAACTTCACGAACTACAAATACGTGAGGATATTATTCAAAAAATTGAGGCAATACTTCTAGAAACCTCTGAAAATGAAACAGATTCTGAAATAGGTTTATAAGAAAAAGATACACCTTTACAAATTGATGACATAGGTAACTCAGAGTCTCCTATTGAATCAGAATCTAGTTTAAAATCAATAAATGTTTTGCCAAAAGATCAAGAATTGATTCTTGATATAATAAACAAAGTTGAAGATACCAAACTACAAAAAGAAATAATAGAAAAATTACTAAATACTTCCGAACCAAAACAAAGTCATCCTTCAACATCTTCATCAAAATTACTTCCCAAATCCACCTATGATTTAACAAACATCTTAAGAACAAAAACAAAATCGCAAGCTCATATCACAATCTAATCACTTCAAGAAGAAATTAAAATTGTGAAACATGAATTAAAAACACTAAAACAAAAACAAGAAATTGATTCAAATATTCTTCAAAATCTCATATCCAAATTACAGGAACAAAGTTCTTCTAAAACAGAACACGAGGAAGAAGAAAATGAGGAAAATAAAATTGAAAATTTAGAAAAAAACCCAAAAGATTTCTTGTTTGTTCTAAGAGCAGTAACGACAAGAAAATATTTGATAAAAACCACTTTAGTTTTTTCCGAAGATTTCAAAATTGAAGCAATCACACTTTTTGATACAGGAGCAGACCTAAACTGCTTAAAAAGTAGCATTGTACCAAACAGATTTTTACAAAAATCTAATGAAAAACTTGTTGCAGCTAATAACTCCAACATGATTATCAGAAACAAAACTGAAGCCTCCATTACAAATGGAAGTGTTTCCATCAAAACTCCTTTTGTATTATTAGAAAATATAACTCATAGTATCATTTTAGGGACACCTTTTATCAATATGATAACCCCCTATTCTGTTAATTATGATAATATTTCTTTCAAAACAAAAGAAAGTAAAATCATTTTCCCTTTCATTGAAAAACCCAGAACAAGGAATTTAAATCTTTTAAAGGCTTGTTCAGTCTACAAAAGTGAATTAAATTGTTTAATTCAGGGAAAAGAAAAACATTTATGTTTTCTTAAACAAGATGTTTCTTTTTTCAAAATAGAACAACAATTACAAACAATTTTCATAAAACAAAAGATTTCAGACCTCCAAAAAGAAATTGAGAACAAAATATGTTCAGATATACCAAATGCTTTTTGGAATAGAAAACAACACATGGTAGATTTACCATATGAAAATGATTTTTCTGAAAAGCAAATCCCAACAAAAGCAAGACCCATTCAAATGAATCATGAACTAGAAGAACATTGTAAAAAAGAAGTTCAAGATTTACAACAAAAAGGTCTAATAACGAAATCTAGATCTCCTTGGAGTTGCTCAGCTTTTTACAAACCATTAAACAAAGCATTAAAGTGGATTCGATAACCGATTCCAAATCAAAAAGATCTTTTGCAGAAACTACATTATGCACTTGTATTTTCAAAATTCGACATGAAATCAGGATTTTGGCAAATACAAATTGATCCAAAAGACTGATAAAAAACCGCATTCACTGTTCCCTTTGGTCAATACGAATGGAAAGTCATGCCCTTTGGATTAAAAAATGCCCCATCAGAATTCCAAAGAATAATGAATGACATTTTTAATCCATTTTCAAAATTTTGCATTGTCTATATTGATGATGTCTTAATTTTTTTGGCAACTATTGAAGAACATTTCAAACACCTCAAAACATTCTTCATGATCGCCAAGAAAAATGGACTGGTTGTTTCAAAATAAAAAAATTCTCTTTTCCAAACAAAAATTCGATTTTTAGGACACTATATATCTCAAGGAACTATCACTCCTATTGAAAGATCACTAGCCTTCGCAGATAAGTTTCCTGACAAAATCATTGATAAAACACAATTACAAAGATTCTTAGGAAGTCTAAACTATGTGTTAGATTTCTGTCCAAATATTAATAGAATTGCAAAACCTCTCCATGATAGGCTTAGAAAAAACCCTATCGCATGGACAGAAGAACATACTAGAATAGTCAAAATAATCAAAATGCAAGTTAAAGAAATACCTTGCCTTTATTTAGCTGACCCATCAGCTCAAAAAATCGTAGAAACAGATGCATCTGACATAGGATATGGTGGTATTCTTAAACAAAAAACCAATGGCAAAGAATGTAGTGTCCAATATACATCTGCACATTGGAATGATTGTCAAAAGAATTACTCTACCATCAAAAAAGAAATTCTTTCCATAGTCATATGCATAACAAAATTTCAAAATGATTTACTCAATAAAATTTTTTTGCTTCGAATAGATTGTAAATCTGCAAAAGAAGTTTTACAAAAAGATGTTCAAAATATTGCATCAAAACAAATCTTTGCCAGATGGCAAGCCATCCTTAGTATATTTGATTTTGATATTGAATTTATAAAAGGAGATCAAAACTCAATTCCAGATTTTCTAACCAGAGAATTCCTTCAAAACAAGTCCTAATTAAATGCCAAGAAAGCCAAAAGAAAATACGGTCCAAAAGGACCACACTCAAAAAACACCAAAACCTTTATCGTCTGCAAAACCAATCAAAACCTGGGCAGACGCAGTAGAAGAAGATGAAACCAAAACCAATACCCAAAACCAAATTCAAAAATGGTTTAGTAGCCAACAAATCTCACAACCTCAAAAATACATTGATAATATTGAAGCCTCAATTCTCAAAGAGAAGCTTCAATTACAAAAATTTACAGAACTTTAAGAGCTCCAATAGAGAATCAAGAGTCTCTCAACTGAGCTTACTTTATTTCAAAACCCAGAAAAGGGAGAATGTTCATCTTCACAAAAAACTCATTCTCAACATATTATTTCAAAACCCCTTCAGGAGGGATCATCCTGTAAAATTGTTTTAAAACCCCAACAAAATGAATTTACAAGAATGATTTTGAAACAAGATGAAACTCTTATTGTTTCAAAGACTAATGATTCTCAGATTACCTTTAAACAAAAATCTGAGTATTTTATCAAAAAGGATTTTCAAAACATTGTAACCATAGAGGATGGTTTTTACAATAAAAATCCTCTATTTGTTATATCAAAACTTTTTCCTGAAAACTGGTTTTTTAACCATGGGACTTATCAAAAAAATTATTACAGATCTATTCTTGAAATTATTGGTTCAGTAACCTCTCAAGATAACCCAAAAGATGGCCCGATGGCCTATTCAACAGCCAAAATTCACAAAATCATTTCACCATATGATTGGGGAACAACACTTCACACATCAAAAGTTTTCCGTATTGATTTCAAAACAACAATCAACCATTGCAAAAGCTTTAATTATTGGGATTACCAACAATCCTGGTTTAATGCTTTTCTAGTTCAAAACCAGAAATTTAGCCATACTTGGTTATTTTTCTTCGAACTTAAAATGGACCCATCAAAAATCCCTTATTGGTTTGCTGATTGGTGGAAACTTTATGGTTCTACCCCAGATATCCTCAAACCAGAGGTTCAAGAAAGCTTTTAGCAATTCAAAAACAATTACAAACCCAGTAACAGAGAAAGAACATTTCAGCCCCTGTTACTCTTCTCAACAAGATTTTTCTTACCATGGGTTGTTGCTTGGTACTTTAACTTTTGTCAAAAAGAAGCCCATACAATTCTTGTAAGGAAATTCAAAATTAGATGGTGGACAAAATTCTCCATACCATCAAGTATCAAAATTGAAGCCGTTACAACATGGCTACAAAAACAGGGATTCCAAATGCCCGATCAAAAGGCTACTCAGTTCCTGGCTCAAAGATCTTTTGCTCAGTCTCGTCTAGCAGCTGCTAGAAACGAAGAAGAGTATTTTGAAATCATGACTCAACTAATCCAAAGGAAGGAAGAGTCATCAAAAACTTTATCAAACAGTGGTTCGTACAAATCGGATCCACTCATCATTCTTGAAGATGACGATGAAGAAGACGATTGCTCATACGTATCTTCTACAAAATGAATTGTCCCATTTTGGGCCTAAATCAAAATATTTTATTTTTGTATATCCTTGTAATTATTTTGTACATATTATAATTATTTTGTACATATTATAATGAAACTTGTAATCAGTTTCCCTCACCTACCCGAGCTGCCTTCTTCTTCTTCCTCTGTTCAGTTCTGTTTGTGTTGGTAGTGAGAAGGGATACTCAAAACTCAAATTACTTGGAAATCCAAGCGTCGAATAAGAAAATGTCAAGAAGGAAAGTTATTCCTCTCATCTTTACGGTAATAGAGAACCAACTTTGGTAGCAACGACGTGAGCGGGAGTTTCATCGGTTTTAGTTGCGGTAACGTAAACGAACAAGAAAACATAACTAAGGTAAGGGGCACCTTCCAACTTTTTAGATTGCATGTAGGGACTTTAAATGCATGTTTGTGGATGATCAAAATGCATGTACTGAGATATGGCTGTACTGTTTTGTGGCTGTTGTTGAGGGTAATGTTCTTGCTGTTGTTGTGACTTGTTGTTGAGTGAATGATGCTTTTGTTGTTTTGTTGCGGTGAAAGAAATCATTTCTGTTGTGTTGTTGACATTCTGGGTTTTGTGGTTCCAGAAATGGTGTTTGTGTTATGGTGGATGTGTTGGTTTTCAAAGAAAAAAGTTTTGAAACTGAAGTGAATTTTCTGGAAAATTCCACTATTTTCAAAGATGTATTCGGATACGGCACTGGCGTATTCAAATACACTTCTGTAAAAATTTAGTTTTTATTCAAATTTTGAACCTCGTATTCGAATACGACACTCCGTATTCGAATACAAATACGTGATTCTTGCTTCTGACTTAGCATTTGTATTCGGCTACGACCCTATCGTTTTCGAATACAGAATTTTTGTTTTTGCCACTGACTTCGCATCTGTATTCGGCTACGACAACCTCGTATTTGAATACAGAAGTGCTGATTTTGCCACTGTTTTAGCATCTGTATCTGACTACAAGGAAGCTGTATTCGAATACAGATTGTTTGTTTTTCAAAAATTCTATTTTTAAACATTGGTTTATGCACTTAATGAGTTGGGAAACATTTGGAAGGCATATGACAAACTATATGAAGTTTTTGAGATGGTTTGAGGTGGGGATGGAGTGTTTGGATTTCATATTTTATTTGCATACTGTTTCTGTGAAGAGGAAACATAGCATGTCCATGCCTTGCATAGTCAGGTGGTGACCGCGATGGGCCATAGAGTTGATGTGGTGACCGTGATGGGCCGCAAAGTTAAGTAGTAACCGTGATTGGTTATATAGTAGTTCCGCGTGTATTAGACGGTCTATTCTATCCGGGCTACAGAGTGGTTCCACGTGTATTAATCGGTCCATTCTATCCGTGCGAGGATTTAACTTCTGTGTATTTGGCCTATGAGAGGCTAATACACGTAAATGTAGTGACCGTGATGGGTTATAGAGTAGTTCTGCGTGTATTAGACGGTATATTCTATCCGGGTTTTAGAGTAGTTCCGCGTGTATTAGACGGTCTATTCTATTCGGGCTACAGAATGGTTCCGCGTATATTAGATGGTCCATTCGATCTGTAAATCGTGCTGGTCCGTGAGAGACTGCACCTTGGTAATTCCAAGAGTAAAGTACATTGACATATACATATTGCATTGGGATGGTTGACCTGTGAGTCATGATTTGATATGAGCTGATGAGTGGAAATTGATGTGTGCAAGTATCTGATGAATTCTAAGTGCCAAATGAGTGTTGTGATTGTTGATTGTATCTGTACTTGCAACATGATTTATATGTTAAATTGGCTGTTTTGCAAAGATGTAGACATTATACATTTTAATAAGTGAGCATACTTATTTATTACTGTTGTCTTAACATTGGAACATGCCATGAATGTATTTTTTATCCTTGACATAACTGTTATGTGGTAATTGTTAATTTCGGTTGGTGACCCTTCACAATTATTGTGAAAAATTGGGCTTTGCCCTCATATGATATCCGAACCCGTACCACTGACGGTTACACTGACGATGGAAACATCGTTAGTTTTCCTTGATCTTCACGTACGGAGTATTTGTGGACAGCGCAGAGGGACAGACAACTGGAGTGAAGACGAGACTTGTAGAGGATGCGGTGGAAACCGTGCTACTGCAGTTGTAGTGCATGATCAGATCAGTTTAGTCTTGTTGTATAGGGCCTAGTGCTGGTGTATGTATTTATTTTGTTTTGGGGATAATTGTATATCTATTCCACACTCTGATAATGTTTTAGTGGGTCCGTGATCCGAATTTTTGAGGTATTATGACAGTGACTTTTGTTGATGTACTACCATTTGATATATTAAAAGTATTAATTCCCAAAATTAAATTACTCGGCTATAGTTATGATGTAATTATTTAACTACTTTTGTCATTTTGGATTACGACACCATATTATTTTGAAATGGTTTAATTTCAATTTATTAAAGTGGTTTAATTTAATTCCTTTCAATTCTTTTGAATTAAGTTGAAATTCCTTTATTCGTTTTGAAAAAAAATACACTCGCGCTGTTAAAAATCAGGGTGTTGCAGGAAGCTAGAGTGTTCAGATGAGTTGAGGGACATATCCTGGGCCCATCCAAATGCTATCACTCTTGTAAATAATTTTCACATAGTATTGATTATGGATAGTGAAGTAGCTAGAATATTACTAGAAGGGGGGTTGAATAGAGATATTTGAGGTTTTGAAAATTTTGTTTAGTTTTAAAGCTCTATCCTCTTCGAGAGGATGAATATCAGAAGTTGAAAGCTTAGAGGTTTAGTAGATTACCAAAAGATAAAGAGATAGAGAGGATAATGACACACACAATTTTATACTGGTTCACCCAATGAAGGCTACGTCCAGTCCTCACACACTTGTGAGATTTTACTAAGTATCAAAAGCTATCAGCCTCTCACTGAGGTTGATTACAAATTGTGTATTCTAGAGCTTCACCAAGCTTACAATTCTTTCTTTCTGATTTCAACTTCTCTCAAGTGTAACTCACTTGAAGTTTACAAGATGATATGAAGTAGTTTTGGTTGTATTACTTTCTACAAAGATATTTCAAAGATCTAGTGTAAGATTATAGAAAGTATAAGGGGAGGATGGAATGATCTTGATAGCCTTTTGATTTTTCTTTTTGTGCGTATCGTTGTGTATTGAATGAAGAAGAGCAACCTTCTTTTTATAGGGAAACAGAAACTTTTTCTTCAAGAAAGTTGTCCTTTATGACCGTTTTCTCAAGTTATAATGAACCTTGAGTTTTGTCTTGCATTACAGAATTGACATTGAATCTGTCCTCATTTAGCCTAGGACTTAGGAGGTTGATCTTCACAAAACTTTCCAGGAGGTTAGATCTTTCTATACGTTTTGACAACTGACAAGTGCTTTTTCCATTTTCCAAGATATGTACTCTCTCTTTTCGTGAATACTGCAGCCTTTGGTACTTTGGTACTGTTAGTTATTTTCAATGTAGGAGGATGAAGAAGCAGCTAGTGTTCATCCTCTGGTGTTCATCTTCTAGTGTTCATCTTCTGATGCTCATCCTCTGATGTTCATCTTCTGATGTTCATCTTCTGATGTTCATCCTCTGATGTTCATCTTCTGATGTTCTTCTTCTGATGTTCATCCTCTGATGTTCATCTTCTAGTGTTCCTCCTCTGATGTTTATCTTCTGATGTTCATCCTTTGATGTTCATCTTCTAGTGTTCCTCCTCTGATGTTCATCTTCTGGTGTTCATCTTTTGGTGTTCAACTTCTGGTTTTCATCTTCTGGTGTTCATCTTTTGGTGTCCATCTTCTGGTGTTCATCTTCTGGTGTTCAACTTCTGGTTTTCATCTTTTGGTGTTCATCTTCTGGTGTCCATCTTCTGGTGTTCATCTTCTGGTGTTCAACTTCTGGTTTTCATCTTCTGGTGTTCACCTTCTAGTGTCCATCTTCTGGTGTTCATCTTCTGGTGTTCAACTTCTGGTTTTCAACTTCTGGTTTTGATCTTCTGGTGTTCAACTTCTAGTGTTCATCCTCTGATGTTCATCTTCTGGTGTTCGACCTCTAGAGCTAACGACTTTGTTTCTTTGTGCTATTTATCCAGCAATTTGTTTTCACTTAATTTTGACTTGGACATGTGAAAATTATTTTGTTTCTTTTAAACGTTCATCCTCTGGACATGAGGTTGATATGTTGTAGTCAATAGTTTGTCCTTTTGCTGGGAGGTTGAGATCTTTGTTCTTGAATTTTTGGATTTTAACCATGTTCCTTTCTTAGTAAAAAACTTAAATGCACACATTAGTATAATCATAATCTTGAGATAATTTTGTTATCATTTAAAGAGATTTTTTCTCAACAATCTCCCCCTTTTTGATGATGACAAAATTTCTTTAGATTATTTTCAAAATAAAATTGTAAAGGTGCTGTTTTTTGAGTGCATAAAAGGATTTTAAAAAATTTGAACCAATCAGAATACTTTATATTGATAGTATATAGATCATACAAAAAAATGGTTCCAAAGAAAAAAAAACAGAGAGGATTGAATACGATAGTTTCAAAAAGCATCCTCTTTCCTAAGTTCCTAATCATTGACAATTTGATTTTAATCTTTCTCCCCCAAATTTGTCAACAGCAAAAAATAGCGGGGTCCAAGGGATGATGGTCTACTTGGATGGAGAGGAATCATCAGACGAGGAGGAGGTTGAAGGACAAGGCAGTGGTGGAGGAGGTTGAACAGAGGGTACTGGAGGCTGTGCTTCTGGAGCAACAATCTTGACCAGATTTGCTGTAACCCATTTTAGAAGAGTGCTAAACTGCGCAAGTGTTTGATGAAATGTGGCCATGGTTGTAAAAAGCTTTTTGTGATCGTTGCGAATTTTTTTCAGTCCACAAAGCTCTTTATGAGAGCGACGGTCTTCTGCCTTGGGATTAGTGTGACACCCTAAATCCCAAATTTATTTAAATTTTCTTTTTCTTTCAGATTTTAATTTAAAAATAATAGAGTATAAATAAATAAATAAAACTTTTGAATGATTTCTTTAAGGCAAAAGTATCACTTAATCATGGACAATTCATATTATTCCAAAGTTTCCATCAGCTTAACAATTCGATGGTCATAACAATGATCAAATTAAATTCTTTTGAAGCACACATACATAAGTTACTGATAATTATAAATGTAGTCCCAACCCGATGTCACTATCAGAGCAAAATTTCCCAAAATTACAGATGTTCAAATATGAAATTAACAGAAGGAATATGATAAAAGTCTTCAAGATGAGACAACTTCCTACACCCTGGGAGTATTAATCTTCACCTGCAGCTTGCAGCTCGTCTGCGTCCATCGCAAACGCCAAATACGAACAACGAGGGGTGAATATCGAAATTATGTAATAGTATAATGTAAACGAGAAGAACACGTAAGTAAGCAAATTAACACAAACATGAGAACATTCCAGAACATAATATCAAGGTTAATCTAATTTAACCACAATAAAAAAGTCACGGGGAGAAAATGTTATGCATGTCCTATACTTTATACTTCTCGATCACTTGGTACCATTCTACTCTGAAGTACTTGCTTAGAATGCCTGATACTATGCCACTACAAGAGTGGACGAACAATTCATGAATGGCCAAGTCCTCATAGATCCCCTCAACTCAACCCGAGACACATATACGCGACGGTCGGGGTACTCTTGTTTTGCACGGTAGCTCCCGACCTTAGGGAATAACCCACTAATCCACTTAGGAATTCCCAACTAGATGTACCCCCAAGGTCTATCAGTCTTATCTTACGGTTTGACTGTTGCCCTCCACGATCAGGCTCATTCAGTTGTACTTCCCCGAATCACTAGGTTTGTCAAACTCTCCCTATATGATGACAAAATAATCCTCACTCCAAAACTACAGCATCTATCTCATACGTACTGGATTATCACAACTCAATAATTTTCAGTTGTACTTCACAATATTGATCATTATATATATATATATATATATATATATATATATATATATATATATATATATATATATATATATATATATATATATATTAGTCAATCACAATAAAACCCCAATATTTGGTCTACACTACTCACAATACACATTCCAATCACATAATAAGAAATCAAACAGGTGGGACATTCAAGTAATATCATAATTTCAATCAAGTTACAAGAACACTCAAGTACATATCATTCATACAATAACATTCAGCATAAGGTTCATAAAACTGGACAGTATGAAATCTTGATATACATAAATTCACAGCAATTCTATAGGTTGCTAAAATATATTTTAGTTCTCCCTATTACCATCCATATATTATTAATTAATTATTATCACTCAATAGGGCTCGACCATACGTAGTAAGCCCCGGATGAATATCTGGGAATTTCAGTATTCCCGTTCATCTCATGTCATTTTATACTCATAATATCGAACCTCGCCTCGCCCCTTACCTTGGCTGATGATTTTTCTCAACGAAGCTGATCCGTTGATGTAACGTGTCGCGTCTTCGCCAATCACCGTCTCTAACAGCCTAGTCTTTGAAATCAATGTATGATTTTGATATTAAGAGTTGCGGCTGGATGCAATAGGGCAGTAGTCAATTCAATTTTTTTCTTCCTAATAGAACGGGGAAACAGAGACACGGAATGCACGACAACCTCCTTTATTCACTTATTTACCTATCTATACGTACTAGTAGTATTAGGTATATTATTAGGCTTATTATCAGACCTATACACTTAGCCCATGACCCTTATTATTCTTAATATTATTATTATTATTATCATTATAATTATTATTGTTATTATTACTACAATCATAAACCCACTCTACTAATGCTTAAGTTACTAGACTAATGTAGCAACACACACGTTTACTTCTTATTTTCTTTTATATATAATTATATATATATATATATTTTAAAACAAAATTGAATATTATTAATATTAATAATTTAAATAAATCATCAGGGCGAACACATAGGACAAACACGAAGGAAATTATCGCACATGTCAACATACGAGTAATAATAGTTGTGCATTATATTTTATAATTAAAATATAATAATAAGAAATTGGGGTGTTACATTTCTCCCCCTGTAAAAAAAAATTTCGTCCTCGAAATTTACCTGAGGAAAACAACTCTAGATACGAATCACGCACTTGACTTTCGACTTCCCACGTAGTAGTTTTACCAACAGCACCTCCCCAGACAACCTTAACCAATGAAATTGTCTTACCACTTAATTCTTTGACTTTTTGGTCCGCAATCCGTAGCGGTAAGGTCTCAAAAGTTAGATTCTCTTTTATTTGGACTTTGTCTAACTCGATTATATGTGAAGGATCGAAAATGTACTTGCGAAGTTGAGACACGTGAAAGACACTATGAAGATTAGAAAGAGACGGAGGCAACGCGATTTGATATGCTACGTTACCGACACGTTTAAGAATTTGGTAGGGTCCTATAAACTGAGGAGTAAGCTTTCGCATTTCTAACGCCCGGCCAACCCCAGTTGTTGGAGTAACTCTCAGAAATACATGATCACCTTCTTGAAACTCGAGGTCTTTCCTTCTTTTATCATGGTAACTCTTTTGCCTACTCTGAGACGCTCTCATCTTTTCTTGAACATTTTTACTTTTTCAGTAGTCTGTTGGACAATCTCAGGTCCTAACACAAGGTTATCGCCCGTCTCAAACCAGCACAAAGGGGTTCTACACCTCCTTCCATACAACGCCTCAAAAGGGGCCATTCCAATGCTAGAGTGGAAACTATTGTTATAGGTAAACTCTATAAGTGGTAAAAAGCTATCCCAACTTCCACTTTGTTCCAACACACAAGCTCTCAATAAGTCTTCCAGGGATTGATTGGTTCTTTCAGTTTGACCATCTATTTATGGGGGATTAGCTGAACTCATCCTAAGGTTTGTACCCAAAGCGCTTTGTAAACCTTGCCAAAATATAGAGGTAAATCTAGGGTCTCTATCTGACACTATACTCGATGGGATTCCATGCAACTTAACAATTTCCTTTATGTATAATTCAGCTAACTTTTCCATAGAATAAGTTATGTTTATCGGAATGAAATGAGCAGATTTGGTTAATCTATCCACAATAACCCAAATACTGTCATATTTTTTTGAAGTTCGAGGTAAGCCTACAACAAAGTTCATAGATATGCTATCCCACTTCCATTTAGGAATACTCAAAGGTTGCATCAAGTCTGAAGGTTTCTGGTGTTCTACCTTAGACTTTTGACAAGTCAAACAAGCATATACAAACTCAGCAACATCTTTTTTCATCCTAGGCCACCAAAATATTTTCTTGAGGTCCTTATACATCTTTGTGGCTTCAGGGTGAATACTTAAACAAATCCTATGTACCTCCTCTAAGATTATCTTTCTTAACTCCTCTACATCTGGTATACAAATTCTATCCTTAAATCTCAAAATTCCATCCACACCCATTTTAAAATCAGGTTCTCTCCCCTGGTCAATCAGCTGTAACTTATCCAAAAGGTATAAGTCCAACTTTTGACTCTTTTCAATCTCTTCTAATAGTCCACTAATTACCTTTAACATTCCCAATTTAATACTTTCTGGTGTCAATTCACAAACTAAGCTAAGGTCTTTAAACTGTTCCAGCAACTCGCTGTGCTTAACCATTAAAGCGGACACACTCAAATTCTTCCTACTCAAGGCATCAGCCACTGCATTGGCCTTTCCAGGGTGATAGTTAAGTTCAAAATCAAAATCCTTAAGAAATTTGATCCACCTACGTTGCCTCATATTCAATTCCTTTTGGTCAAAAAGGTACCTAAGGCTCTTATGATCACTAAAAACCTCAAATCTAGATCCATACAAATAGTGTCTCCACATCTTAAATACAAAGACAATTGCTGCTAGTTCTAAGTCGTGGGTAGGGTAGTTCCTCTCATGAATCTTCAGTTGTCTAGAAGCATACGCTACGACTTTTCCATCCTGCATAAGCACTCCACCTAATCTTGAGCCACACGCGTCACAATATACTACAAAGGGTTCGCTCGAGTTAGGTAACACTAAGATTGGTGCAGAGGTCAATCGTTTCTTAAGCTCTTGGAAACTATTCTCACAATGGGTATCCCACACAAACAACTCCCCTTTCCGGGTCAACTTAGTTAAAGGTAAGGCCAACTTGGAGAATCCTTCTATGAATCTACGATAATAACCTGCCAGTCCTAGGAAACTCCTAATCTCAGTCACTGATTTTGGTGCTTTCCATTCTAAGACACTCTCTACCTTAGCAGGATCAACAACTATTCCTCCTTTTGAAATTACATGTCCTGGGAAACTCACTTCCTCTAACCAAAATTCACACTTAGACAGCTTGGCAAATAATTGTTTTTCCTTAAGGGTTTGCAAGACTATCCTTAAATGTTCACCATGCTCTTTCTTAGTCTTAGAGTAGACTAAGATATCATCTATAAACACAACCACAAATGTGTCTAGGTAAGAATGAAAGATTCGGTTCATGTAATCCATAAACACCGCTGGTGCATTAGTAACACCAAAAGGCATGACCAAGTACTCATAGTGGCCATAACGGGTCCTAAATGCGGTTTTCGAGACATCAGAAGACTTCACCCAAATCTGATGGTAACCTGATCTCAAATCGATCTTACTAAATACGCAGGATCCTCTCAATTGGTCCATAAGATCATCTATCCTAGGTAGTGGGTACTTATTCTTGATTGTCACTTTATTAAGTTGGCGGTAATCCACACACAACCTCATAGATCCATCCTTCTTTTTAACCAACAACACAGGTGCACCCCTTGGTGACACACTAGGTCTTATAAATTGTTTATCTAAAAGCTCCTCCAATTGTTTCTTAAGCTCAGACAATTCTAAGGGAGACATCCTATATGGTGCCATGGATATGGGTCCAGTACCTGGTACAAGATCAATGTTAAACTCGACCTCACGCTCTGGTGGTAAACTATTGACATCTTCAGGGAATACTTCAGGGAATTCATGCACAATAGGAACATCTTGTACTACCACTTTTTCTTCAAGTTCCAACGAGGATAGGATCATGTATAACTAGGCATCATTTTTCAAGAGTGCCTTCACTTGGTTGGCGGATATATTGCTAGGCTTCTCTCTCTCTTCTGGTTCCATGAATTCAATAGTTTTACTAAAAAAATCTACGCGGACTCAATTAGTAGATATCCAATCCATACCGAGGATCAGATCAACTAGACGTAAAGGTAAACATACTAAGTCAACTCGGAAGTCCTTTCCACACACATGGATAGAAATCTTATGACAAACACTAGAGGTGTCAACAGAGTCACTAGTTGGGGTATTCACAATCAAATCATACTACAACCGAGACACAGGTAGTCCTAAATGTCTAACACAATGAAGAGACACAAAGGAATGAGTAGCACCACAATCAAATAGCACAAACAAAGGAGTATCACTTATGAGACACGTACCTTGGATCAAGTTATCTTTCTCAGTTACTCCTGCACCACTAAGGGAAAAGACTCTTCCATTAGACATAGGTCGGCTGGCTTGGGAACTCTGGTTTCTGGATTGGGGAGTCTTCTTTGGATAGGGGCATGTGGTGTTGATGTGGCCCTGTTGTTGACAATTAAAACAAGTAACTGCAGCATCTCTGCACTCAAATGCCATATGACCTTGCTTACCACACTTGTGACATCGAATAGGAGTAGCTGGATCATTGTTGTTACTACTGTTGTTGCTCGAGACTTGACTCCGGTTGTTGCTATTCACATAGCTAACTCCTCTTCCATTCGGGTTTCCTCTACCACCCCCATAACTATAACTGTTTTCATTTCCTTTTCCATTACCATTACCATTTCCTCTTCCAGCTAGAGAACGGTGTTGGTGATAATTCGAACGACTTTCAAATTTCTAGGAGGGAAAGAGTAAGGTTTTCCCCTATTATGATGCATAGGTACTCTTATTCACTAGGGTAGGGAAGTCACAAATCTCTTGCATTCCAACCTGCTTCTTGATTTCATGTCTGAGTCCCATTTCAAACTTGATGCACTTAGACTTGTCTCCTGCTTCTCCTACATAGAGTGGATAGTACCGGGACAACTCCTCAAACTTAGCGGCATATTCTGCCACTGACATATTACCTTGTTCTAACTTGATAAATTCCATTTCCTTCCTATTGCGGATATCTTCAGGAAAATACTTGACTAGGAACATGTTTCTGAATACTGTCCAAGTAATTACAGTCCCTGCATTATCTAAACGCTGGCGCACATTATCCCACCAATGTTCAGCTTCTTCTAACAACATAAAAGTTCCCAAATGCACTTTTTGGCCTTCGGGACATGCCACTCCTCTAAAAATTTTCTCAATCTCTTGCAACCACTTCTGGGCTCCATCTGGATTATAGTGACCTTCAAATGATGGAGGATTAGCCTTATGGAATCGATCCATTACCATGAACTCATTTATTTGCACATTTCCTTGATCACTAGTGTAACTATTAGCTTGAGTAACAGCTTGAGCAGCAACCTGTGCAGCTTGAGCAGTAGCTTGTGCAGAGGCTTGCGCAGTAGCTTGGGATTCAGCCAAAGCCTGTAGAGCCTGCACTGTAACTCCTGCCATGGACTCTAGAGCCTCAGCAATTGCAGCGTCATTCCTCCCACTAGCCATCACTACTTGCATAAATTAGATAGGCCAATTGAATACAGTGGGGTACTTAGGGAGAAAGGAAACTAACTTAGTTCTACACTACTAACACAATAACAATCATAGTAACAACACACACATAACAAAGCACACAAGGAAACATATTGAACACATAACACACCTACGGTCTGATTGGATAGACCCGCTCTGATACCACTAATTGACACCCTAAATCCCAAATTTATTTAAATTTTCTTTTTCTTTCAGATTTTAATTTAAAAACAATAGAGTATAAATAAATAAATAAATAAAACTTTTGAACGATTTCTTTAAGGCAAAAGTATCACTTAATCATGGACAATTCATATTAATCCAAAGTTTCCATCAGTTTAACAATTCGATGGTCATAACAGTGATCAAATTAAATTCTTTTGAAGCACACGTACATAAGTTACTGATAATTATAAATGTAGTCCCAACCCGATGTCACTATCAGAGCAAAATTTCCCAAAATTACAGATGTTCAAATATGAAATTAACAAAAGGAATATGATAAAAGTCTTCAAGATGAGACAGCTTCCTACACCCTGGGAGTATTAATCTTCACCTGCAGCTTACAGCTCGTTTGCGTCCATCGCAAACGCCAAACACAAACAACGAGGGGTGAGTTTCGAAATTATGTAATAGTATAATGTAAACGAGAAGAACACGTAAGTAAGAAAATTAACACAAACATGAGAACATTCCAGAACATAATATCAAGGTTAATCTAATTCAACCACAATAAAATAGTCACAGGGAGAAAATGTTATGCACGTCCTATACTTTATACTTCTCCATCACTTGGTACCATTCTACTCTGAAGTACTTGGTTAGGAGGCCTGATACTATGCCACTACAAGAGTGGACGGACAATTCATGAATGGCCAAGTCCTCATAGATCCCCTCAGCTCAACCCGAGACACATATACGCGACAGTCGGGGTACTCTTGTTTTGCACAGTAGCTCCCGACCTTAGCGAATAACCCACTAATCCACTTAGGAATTCCCAACTAGATGTACCCCCAAGGTCTATCAGTCTTACCTTACGGTTTGACTGTAGCCCTCCACGATCAGGCTCATTCAGTTGTACTTCCCTGAATCAATAGGTTTGTCAAACCCTCCTTAAATGATGACAAAATAATCCTCACTCCAAAACTACAACATCTATCTCATACGTACTGGATTATCATAACTCAATAATTTTCAGTTGTACTTCACAATATTCATCATTATATATATATATATATATATATATATATATATTAGTCAATCACAATAAAACCCCAATATTTGGTCTAAACTACTCACAATACACAGTCCAATCGCATAATAAGAAATCAAACAGGTGGGACATTCAAGTAATATCATAATTTCAATCAAGTTACAAGAACACTCAAGTACCTATCATTCATACAATAACAATCAGCATAAGGTTCATAAAACTGAACAGTATGAAATCTTGATATACATAAATTCGCAGCAATTCTATAGGTTGCTAAAATATATTTTAGTCCTCCCTATTACCATCCATATATTATTAATTAATTATTATCACTCAATAGGGCTCGACCATACGTAGTAAGCCCCGGATGAATATCTAGTAATTTCAGTATTCCCGTTCATCTCATGTCATTTTATACTCATAATATCGAACCTCGTCTCACCCCTTAGTTTGGCTGATGATTTTTATCAACGAAGCTGATCCGTTGATGTAATGTGTCTTGTCTTCGCCAATCACCGTCTCTAACAGCCTAGTCTTTGAAATCAATGTATGATTTTGATATTAAGAGTTGCGGCTGGATGCAATAGGGCAGTAGTCAATTCAATTTTTTTCTTCCTAATAGAACGGGGAAACAGAGACACGGAATGCACGACAACCTCCTTTATTCACTTATATACTTATCTATATGTACTAGTAGTATTAGGTATATTATTAGGCTTATTATCAGACTTATACACTTAGCCCATGACCGTTATTATTATTAATATTATTATTATTATTATTGTCATTATTATTATTATTATTATTATTACTACAATCATAAACCCACTCTACTAATGCTTAAGTTAATAGACTAATGTAGCAATACACACGTTTACTTCTTATTTTCTTTTATATATAATTATATATATATATATATATATTTTAAAACAAAATTGAATATTATTAATATTAATAATTTAAATAAATCATCAGGGCGAACACATAGGACAAACACAAAGGAAATTATCGCACATGTCAACTTACGGGTAATAATAGTTGTGCATTATATTTTATAATTAAAATATAATAACAAGAAATTGGGGCATTACAATCAGTGGTGGGAGGGACGGAGTCATCAAGAATGGGATCAGCGTTAACGCTGGTGCTTTTGTTCTGAGAGCAAATGCCTTTGTTCTGCGAAGAGTTTTCTCCTGATTTTGCCAAGAAGGATTCAAGTGAACTGAATCGTCCTATGACTTCAGGAAGAGGTCAGTTGCTGGTTCATTGATGATAGGATGAGCAGAGGGAGTAGTGATAATATTTGTGGGGTACATTTTAGTAGGAGAGGAAAAGATTTGAGCCATAGTGCAAAAAAGTTGAGCTGGTTGGGATGGACTTGTAGGAGGATAAGGAAAGACAAACGGTTCTTGCAGATTCTGAGATGTTTCTAGTGGATTAGATAGGGGTGGAGTTTCTGGTGGTGAAAATTGATGAATAGTGAGATTAAGATCAAAATAGAAGTTAGCACCGTCTTCCATAAGTTGAGGAAGTGAACTGTGTTCCTCATCCTCTGCTGGAGGATGGTTTTGATTTTCAAGAGAGACAAGATGAAGTTGAGGTGAAGGAAGACGTTCAGGAGGATTGACATTTGTGGAGGGTGGTGAGAACGGGGATTTTGGTTCATTGTTAGAAGGAGGATTTGATGTGACTAGAGGTTGAGGTGGAGGAGTGGAGGTTGAGTTCTTTTTTGATTTTTTCTTAGATGGCTTTTTGTGACAGGGCTTTTCTGTGGGGTCAAGGCGCAGTTGATTGACGTTTCTGGCAGAGAAGGTGTTATTGAAGGCAATAGAGTGTTCATCTTCCAGAAGTACTTTAAAGAATTTGAAAATTTTGGTGAGTATCATTCCATAAGGAGCTGATCTACCAAGATATGCAGCGTTCAACCTAAACCTGAAAATAATGTTTCCCAGGTGAAGAGGGGATCCAGAAATGAGGTGATGGATGATTAGAATGCCCAGCTCAGTCACTTTTTCATAACTACCAGCCCTAGGGACAATAAAGTGTACACAGATATTGTGTAACACTCTACATATTGGAAGGAGGTTGTTGGCAACCTGGGGCTTGGGAGGATGAATAAAAATGTTGGCGAGGACAGAGGAGCGAGTAATCTTATAGCTAGAATACCAAGCTTCAGAAAACAGGTAGTGGCCTTCATCACGTATGTTAAACATTTGACATAACGAGGTTGGGATGAGCTCAATATGTGCCCCTTTGAGAATAACACTGATGCAATTGTCACCCTTGGACACATTGGCAGCAGCGTAGAAAACTCTGACAAGTTTGGGATATTGGGGTTCGTTGACTAGGAGGAAGGAAGACCAACCTAGTTGATCAAAGATTTCTTCCACATTCACGCCTCCTTGTGTTAGACCTTTTAGGTCAATAATTTTTCCATTTATGACAGACTTGTCCTGCCATTTTTCTGCATATTTAGCTTCTAGGAGCGTGGTTTTGAAAAGAGGGATTTTGGATTTTTTTGTTGACGCTGGGTGTGGGAATTTTTTTGGAGTCACTTGCTTTTTTGAAGTTACCGTTTTGGAAGATGTAGGTTTGGAGGAAGGGGTCTTTGTGGAATCAGATTTCGTTGCCTCAGAATTGTCTGAGTCAATGACGTGAATAGTGTTGTCTTGAGTGGTTCGTTTAGATGATATTTTTCCAGACATAATACGTTCTGAACGTCGAGAAGTAGTTGATGATGAGGTTTTTTGAGAGGAGGTTTTTCTGGCTTTGGAGAGGTTTGAAGATGGTTGAGTGGACGAAGGAGGATGGACAATGCTGACTGGTTCTGGTGAGGAAATGGTAGGGTTTGGATCATTCTGTTGAGAGGAGTCGTTTGAGATGTTTTCAGAGTGATTTTCAGATGGGTTTGAAGAAAACTTTCTTTTTCCAGCAGTTTTGGTGCAAGCCATGAGTAGAAATTTGAAGGATTTTCAAAGGGTTTGGTTTTTTACAGAGGGTAAATGGAAGAAGGCATAAGGGTTAATTTAAAGAGGAAGAGGTATAGAGTAACTATAAGTTACCGTTGGAAGGAGGAAGGATGGAGGCTGTAGGTTTAATCATTGTAGGCTAGGGAGGTGCACGGGTAACTATCCGTTGGGCAGTGATTAGGCAGCGGAAAACGAGGAGTTTTTGCAGACAAGGAGTGCAATCAGCAGCGATAGACGTGCCTTCGTCTGACTTTTGCATATTTTCAAAATTTGGAGGAGGATAGAGGAGTTTTCTGAGTTGTCCATCCTCATATTTATTGTTCTTTAAAATAATCAACAAATAATAAAAAATAATTAAAATTGATAATAAAATTATGATTAAAGTTTATAGCATAAAAGTGAACTTATTTTTAGACAATTTTTGAAAGATTTTGGATGGAAAGTTTTTCTAAATTTTTTTTGAAACGATCCTCATGGAGAGGTTTGGTGAATATATCAGTAAGCTGATTTTCTGTTTCAATGAAGATTAATTCAACATCTCCTTTTTGAACTTGATCTCTTAAGAAATGATGTTTAATCTCAATATGTTTAGATCTAGAGTGTTGAATAGGGTTTTTGGAAAGATTTATAGCACTAGTGTTGTCATAGAGGATGGGAATTTTGCGTACCCTAAGGAGTAGCCTTCCATTTTATTTTTTACCCAAAGTATTTGGGAGCAATATTGGGCAGCAGATACGTATTCAGCTTCTGTAGTGGAGAGGGCTATGGTATTTTGTTTTTTACATGACCAACTTATGAGAGATGAGCCAAGAAATTGACAAGCTCCACTTGTGCTTTTCCTTTCAATTTTGTCACCCGCATAATCAGCGTCACAATATGCCATAAGGTCAAGATTTGAGTCCTTTTTGTACCATATTCCCAGATTGGTGGTTCTAACTAGATACCTGAAGATTCTTTTTACTGCTGTGAGGTGAGATTATTTAGGAGATGATTGAAACCTTGCATAAATACCTACTGAAAACACAATGTCAGGTCTGCTGGCTGTTAAGTATAGCAAAGATCCAATCATTCCTCTATACTCCTTTTCAGAAATAGAGGTTCCTTCATCATCTTGATGTAGTGAGGAGGATGGATGCATAGGAGTGCTCATTATTTTTGCAAGATTCATGTTATATTTTTTTAGGAGATCCTTGGTATATTTTTCTTGAGAAATAAAGATTCCTGATTCCAATTGTTTTATTTGCAATCCAAGAAAGAATTTTAATTCTCCCATCATGCTCATTTCAAACTCGCTTTGCACGAGGTTAGAGAATTCTTTACACATCTTTTCATTAGTGGATCCAAAAATTATGTCATCCACATAAATTTGAACTATTAACATGTCCTCATTGTGAATCTTTTTGAACAAGGTTGTATCAATCTAACCTCTTGAGAAACCATTTTCTTTTAGAAAGAACTCAACCTTTCATACCAAGCTCGAGGAGCTTGCTTTAATCCATAAAGGGATTTTGAGAGCTTGAATACATGATCTGGCTTCTTTTTATCCTCAAATCCAGGAGGTTGGTGAGCATAAACCTCCTTATTTAAGAATCCATTCAAGAAGGAACCTTTAACATCCATCTGATAAAGTTTGATTCCTTTAGGAGTGGCATAGGCCAAGAGAATTCTGATTGCTTCAAGTCTCGCAACCGGTGCAAATGTTTCATCTTAATCAATTCCTTCTTGTTGGTTGTAACCTTGGGCCACTAGTCTTGCTTTATTTCGAATAACCTCTCCATCCTCATTTAGTTTGTTTCTGAAGATCCATTTGGTTCCAATGATGGATTTTTCCAGAGGATGGGGCACAAGATCCCATACTTATTTCTTTCAAACTGAGATAGTTCCTCCATCATGGCGTTCATCCATGATTGGTCATTTATGGCTTGATCAATGTTTTTAGGTTCAACTTGTGATATCATGGCCATGTTGTTTGAATCTCCTTTCAATGATTGCCTTGTCCTAACTCCATCAGCAGTATAACCTATGATCAGATCTGGAGGATGATACGTTACAATCTTCCATCCTCTTATAGGCTACTAAGAGGTTGGATCAGAATTGTCCTCTTTGTTTGGATTGTGATCTTTAGATGATGAATTTTCATCTTCTTCATATTTATCCATGTTTTCTAAACACAAGTCATAAAACTCATCAAAAATAACATGCATGGATTCCTCCACAGTTTGAGTCCTAAGATTATATATTCTATAACCTTTAGATGATGTGGAGTATCCCAAAAATATACCTTTATCAAATTTTGGATCAAACTTTCCCAAATTTTCTTTATTATCAAGGATGTAGCAATAAAATCCAAATATATGAAAATAAGAAATATTTGGTTTTCTACCTTTTCAAAGTTCGTATGGAGTTTTGTTTAAAATCTTTCTGATGGAAACTCGATTTGAAACATAGCAAGATGTGTTGATAGCTTCAGCCCAAAAATATTTTTCAATGTTGGCTTCATTTAGAATAGTTCTAGCCATTTCTAGTAAAGTTCTATTTTTCCTTTCAACAACTACATTTTGTTGAGGAGTCCTTGGACAAGAAAAATTATGAGAAATACCATTTTCATCAAAAAAGGTTTTGAAGGACTCATTTTCAAATTCTCCCCCTTGATCACTTCTCACTGAAATAATTTTTGATCCTTTTTCATTTTGTATCTTTTTACAAAAATATTGAATTGCCTCAAAGGCTTCATTTTTGTGTTTTAAAAATAGGACCCAAGTAAATCGTGAAAAGTCATCTACTATAACAAATTCATATCTTTTTCCACTAAGACTTCGAGTCTTGATAGGACCAAAGAGGTCAATATGAAGGAGTTCAAGAGGTTGATTTGTTGAAACAATATTTTTAGAGTGAAAGCTACTTTTAACTTGTTTTCCTTTGGCACAAGCCTCACATACTTTGTCTTTCTCAAAATTTATTTTTGGAAGACCTTTAACTAATTCTAATTTTGATAATTTAGACATAGTATTCAAGCTAATATGACCAGCCCGTTTGTGCCAAATCCATTTATCCTTTTCAATAGACATAAAACAAGATTCAGTAGGTAAATCATCTAAATATAGAACATATAAATTCTTTTTCCTTATACCTGAGAATAAAACTCTACCCGAGGATGAATGTTTGACCTCGCATAGAGTGGGTTTAAAAATTACTTCAAATCCACTATCGCAAAGTTGGCTAATGCTTAGCAAGTTATGTTTTAAACCATCAACATACTGAACATTTTCGACTTTGGCAGAATTGTTTTTACCAATAATACTTGTTCCTTTGATTTGAGCTTTATCATTGTTGCCAAATGTAACTGATCCTCCATCTTTTGATTCCAAGGAGATGAAGCAATGCTTATCCCCTGTCATATGTCTTGAGCAGCCACTGTCCAAGAACCATGGCTTTCTTTTGTTGATCAGAGGATGTACTTGTGTTAGGATTTAGAAGTGACTTAGGTACCCATATAGAATTGGGTTCTTGGTGGTTAGTCCGTCCTCTTGTAAGGATTTTCTTTTTATGATAGCAAATGGAATCATAGGGTCCATGCTTATTACAAAATGAACATTTCCTTTTGTTATTTTCAGCCTTTTTCTTAGCATGACAAACTTTGATAGTATGTCCATGTTTTTTGCAAAAAGTGCACTTAGGTCTATCCTCTAGGTTCTTTGGTAGAAAATTTTTTTCATATAATTTTTGTTTTTGAGAACGTTTAAAACCAATACCAGCTTTGTCAAAAATTCCAGATTGAGATCCCATAATTTTTTGAAATGTTTCCGTGGATTTGACAAAGTTGGTAATGTCGTTTTTTAGTTCTTCAACTTTGATTTTCAAGTCATTCTTTTCTGTGTTCTTTTCAGGAGGATGGATTTTGACATTCTCTTTGATCAAAATGTTTTGTTGCTCAGACAATTTTCTATTTGATTGCTGCAAGTCTAGAATGATTTTTTGAAATTCCTCATTCTTAGCTTGAAGTTCCTTATTTAGTTTCTTTATTTCATAATTTTGGTTTTTAAGAAAACCACATTTATGAGATAGAGTGTTTGAGTCATTTAAGAGATTGTCAAATTCTATTTCTAACTTTTCACAAGAAGGGCATAAATCTGTAATGCTTACCTCATCCGTTTCTGAATTTGCCATGAGACAAAGGTTGACTTTTTCTTATTTTTCTTGCTCGGAGGATGATTCATCACTGTCATCCCAAGTGGCCATCATAGATTTTTTCTTGTTGTGAAATCTTCTTATGTTCCTTTTGTTTAGAGGACACTCAGTTTTGTAGTGTCCCATTTTATTGCATCCATAACAAGTTATTTGGCTTTTGTCAACCTTTTCTTTTTGAGAAGATCTTTTGTTTTGTCCTCTTCTGTTGATTATTCTTTGGATTTTTCTGGAAATTAGAGCCAGTTCATCTCCCTCCTCAGAAAGAGGATATTCTGCGTTATCCTTTTTTGGGATATTTTCAGAATTTTGGGAGGATGGACTTTCAGTTTGACTAGATTTCAAAGCAATCATTTTTCCCTTTGTGCTTGGTTTATCAACGAGCAATAAAGGTTCATGAGCTCTAAGAGTTCCAACCAGATCTTCTAACCTCATGGAGGCCAAATTTCTAGCTTCTGTGATGGCAGTCACCATGGGTCTCCATTCATTTGGTAAACTTCTTAATATCTTTCTTATCCTCTCTTGAACGGAGTATTCTTTTCCAAGAGACCTTAAGTTGTTCAGGATGATTGTTAGCCTTGAGAACATTTCATCAACTGTTTCTTCTTCCTTCATTTCAAACAACTCGAATTCTTTTACTCCCATGTCAATCGTAGCCTCTTTAACGTGACTTGAAGCTTCATGATGGATCTTCAAGGTGTCCCATAGTTCTTTAGTACTTTAGCATTCTTCAACTCTGTCATACTCTTCCTTGCTCAGAGCACACGTTAGAAATAAATGAGCTTTAGAGTTTAGAAGTACCTTGGCATTTTCTTCAGCTGTCCATTGTGTTTTGTGGTTTTTCGTCAGAGGTTGAGTCTGCGCTGTTGATTCTAATGACATGATTTCCGTTTTCTACCAAAGGACACATGTTGTTATCTTGTGATATGAGAAACAATCTCATCTTACCTTTCCAGTGGTAGTAGTCTGTGCCATCAAAGTAGGGAGGTCTGCTAGATGATACTCCTTCAGGGATATACTTAGCTTTTGACATTTTTCTTTTGGATCTTTTTCTCTTACACTGTTTTTCTTGTGAGATTTTACTCAATATCAAAAGCTATCAGCCTCTCACTGAGGTTGATTACAAATTGTGTATTCTAGAGCTTCACCAAGCTTACGATTCTTTCTTTCTGATTTCAACTTCTCTCAAGTGTAACTCACTTGAAGTTTACAAGATGATATGAAGTAGTTTTGGTTGTATTACTTTCTACAAAGATATTTCAAAGATCTAGTATAAGATTATAGTATGAGGGGAGGATGGAATGCTCTTGATAGCCTTTTGATTTTTCTTTTTGTGCGTATTGTTGAGTATTGAATGGAGAAGAGCAACCTTCTTTTTATAGAGAAAAGGAAACTTTTTCTTCAAGAAAGTTGTCCTTTATGACCGTTTTCTCAAGTTATAATGAACCTTGAGTTTTGTCTTGAATTACAAAATCGCCATTGAATCTGTCCCCATTCAGCCTAGCACTTAGGAGGCTGATCTTCACAAAGCTTTCCAGGAGGATAGATCTTTCTATACGTTTTTACAACTGGAAAATGCTTTTTCCTTTTTCCAAGATATGTACTCTCTCTTTTTGTGAATAGTGCAGCCTTTTGTACTTTGGTACTGTTAGTTATTTTCAATGTAGGAGGATGAAGAAGCAGCTAGTGTTCATCCTCTAGTGTTCATCTTCTGGTGTTCATCTTCTGATGCTCATCCTCTGATGTTCATCTTCTGATGTTCATCTTCTGATGTTCATCCTCTGATGTTCATCTTCTGATGTTCATCCTCTTATGTTCATCTTCTGGTGTTCATCCTCTGATGTTCATCTTCTGGTGTTCATCTTCTAATGTTCAACTTCTGGTTTTCATGTTCTGGTGTTCATCTTCTGGTGTAAATCTTCTGGTGTTCATCTTCTGATGTTCAACTTCTGGTTTTCATTTTCTGGTGTTCATCTTCTGTTGTCCATATTCTGGTGTTCATCTTCTGGTGTTCATCTTCTGTTGTCCATATTCTGATGTTCATCTTCTGGTGTTCATCTTCTGGTGTTCAAATTCTGGTTTTCATCTTCTGGTGTTCAACTTCTGCTTTTCATCTTCTGGTGTTCATCCTCTGATGTTCATCTTCTGGTGTTTGACCTCTGGAGCTAATGACTTTGTTTCTTTGTGCTATTTATCCAGCAATTTGTTTTCACTTAATTTTGACTTGGATATGTGAAAATTATTATTTTTTCTTTTAAACGTTCATCCTCTGGACAGGAGGTTGATATGTTGTAGTCAATAGTCTGTCCTCTTGCTGGGAGGTTGAGATCTTTGTTCTTGAATCTTTGGATTTTAATCCTGTTCCTTTCTTAGTAAAATACTTAAATGCACACATTAGTATAATCATAATCTTGAGATAATTTTGTTATCATTAAAAGAGATTTTTTCTCAACAGATAGCACATACAAGACTTGTAAGTGTCGAATGTCATTACTTGAGAATATTGGTGTTACTTCTATTGAAATGACATTTTGCGTGGGATTTGCATATCTACTGTCTGAGTGTGCTGATAACTTCGCGTGGGAACAAGAAATGTTGAATGAACTTATTACAAGGGGTGAAGTTCAAGTCATCGTTATTGATAGAGACCTTGCTTTGATGAACGTAGTTCAATATGTTTTTTCAAAAGATGTCAATTTATTGTGCTTGTTTCATGTATGCAAAAATGTCAAAGCCAAGTACGAGATGATTGTGTTTCCAAAAAAGAAGCAGGTGCAAATAATGGAGGCATGAGATACTCTTGTTTATAGTTATGATGAGGCTCAATATTACATGAAGTTGGCGGCTATTTTTGAAGGAATTTGTAGTAGTTTTCTATTTTTTATGATTATGTATACGAGCAGTGGTTAATTCCACACAAGGAAAGATTTGTTGAGGTGTGGACAAATAGAGTTATGCACTTTGGGAACAAGACAACACAAAGGGTTGAGTCGGCGCATTGGAGTTTGAAAAAGATATTACAAGACAGTATTGGTGATATATGCACTGTTTGGGAAACTATTTCTAGAATGATTGTATTACAACACATTGAGATAATAACATCATTTGAAAAGAGCATCATTCAAAAGGTGCATCGACATAGTAACATATTGTACGCCTATATGCGTAGTGTTGTCTAAAAATGCAATAAATTACATTGCGGCAGAGTATGATCGCGTGAAGTATGTAGGTATTGATAAGTCTGAGTGTCGTTGCACGATTAGGACGACACATGGTCTACCTTGTGCATGTGAAATAGCAAGGTATAGTATGATCCCACGTTCCATTCCGTTAGATGCTATTCATGTTTGGTGGAATAAATTAACTTTTCATAATGATGGATCACGTAAACCTTCAGAGTTATTTAATAACTCTTCATCATATGTGTTGGAACCAAGTTAGTTCTAAGTACTTAGGATTTTGATGTTTACAAAAGCACTCCATGTAATCTTATTTTGTACTTAGAATTATTATATAAAATGTCACCTGTAACACCCCGAGTTTTTAAAACAGCGCGAGTGTATTTTTTTTTAACCGAAATAAATAGATAAAAGAATTTTTGAATTAATTCAAGATAATTAAAATAAAAATAAAATTAAGTCATTTCATAAAATAATACGTCATAATTCAAATGACGAACGTAATTAAATAATTACATCACAACTTTAACCGAGTAAATTAGTTTCGGGAAATTGATCTTCAAAATATACTAAAATTAAAATACATCCCAAAAGCTGTATCCTGGACCCACCAAAATATTATTAGAGTGCGGAAAAATATACAATGATCCCAAAATAAATAAATACAGCCCTCAACACTAGGCCCTATACAAAAAGTCTAGTCTGATCATGCACTAAAGCTACAGTAGCACGGTTTCCACCGCATCCTCTACAAGTCTTGTCTTCACCCAGCTGTCCGTCGCTTTGCGTTGTCCACAAATACTCTGTACGTGAAGATCAAGGAAAACTATCGACGTCTTTGTCGTTAGTGTAACCGTCGGTGGTACGGGTTCGGGTATCATCTGAGGGCAAAGCCCAATTTTTCCACAATAATAGTAAAGGGTCACCGACCGAAATTAACAATTACCACAAAGCAATTATTTCTGATATAACAAATACACTCATGGCATATTTTAATACTATAACAACGATGATAAATAAGGATGCTCTCTTTTTTTTTTTTTAAATACATGACCCTTGTACCTTTGCAAAACAGCAACCAAATTAATATAAAAATCATGTTGCAAGTACAAATATCAATTCAACAATCACAATAATTCACTAGGAACTCAGATTTCATAAGGTACTTACACACATCGATTTCCACTCGTCAACTCATATCAAAACATGACTCACAGTCAACCACCCAAATGCAATATGTAAATGCCAATGTACACAACTCTTGGAATTTCCAAGGTGCAGTCTCTCACGGACCAGCACACGAGCAATCTCTCACGGACCAACACGATTTTATAAATGAAATGGATCGTCTAATACACGCAGAACCATTTCGTACCCCGGATAGAATAGACCGTCTAATACACGCGGAACTACTCTGAACCCGGATAGAATAGACCGTCTAATACACGCGGAACTACTCTTAACCCCGATAGAATAAACCGTCTAATACACGCAGAACTACTCTATAACCCATCAGGGTCACCAAAATTTCGTGTATTTGCCTCTCACAGGCCAAATACACAGAAGTTAAATCCTCGCACGGATAGAATAGACCGTTTAATACACGCAGAACCACTACATCGCCCGAGTAGAATAGACCGTCTAATACGCGTGGAACTACTCTGACCCCGGATAGAATAGACCATCTAATACACGCGGAACTATTCTATAACCCATGGTTACTACTTAACTTCGCGGCCCATCACGGTCACCGCATCAACTCTGTGGCCCATCACGGTCACCACCTGACTATGCAATGCATGGACATGCGATGTTTTCTCTTCACTAAAACAGTATGCAAATACCAGCTGAAAGTCCAGCCACTCCATCACCTCCTCAAACCATCTCAAACTATCTCAACAATTTCATTTTCACCACATCAACAAAGAATTCAAGAACCTCATCATCCCCACTTCAAACCTTCTAAAAAACTCCATTTTAATTCATCACAAGCCTTCCCAATGTTTCCCCAACTCTTTAAGTTCAAAACCAATGTTTAAAACTGGAATTTTTGACAAAAAAACAATCTGTATTCGAATACAGCTTCCATATATTCGAATAGAGAAGCTAAAGCAGTCCAAAATCAGCATTATGTATTCTAATACGAGGTTGTTGTAGCCGAATACAGATGCGAAGTCAGTGGCAAAAACAACAAATTTGTATTCGAATACAACAGGGTTGTAGTCGAATACAAATGCGAATATAGTGGCAAAAATTGCAATCCTGTATTCGAATACAACAGGGTCGTAGCCGAATACAGATGTTAAGTCAGAAGCAAAAATCACTTATCTGTATTCGAATACAAAGGGTCGTATTCGAATACAAGTACAAAATTTGAGAAAAATAGGAATTTTGAAGGCATGTATTCGAATACAACAATGCGTATTCGAATACACTAGAAGATGATGTCACCAGAAGCATAAATCAGAGGATGATGTCACCAGAAGCATAAATCAGAGGATGATGTCACCAGAAGATGACGTCACCAAAAGCAGAAATCAGAGGATGACATCACTAGAGGATGATCATCAGAGGAATCTGTCAGAGGAATATGTTAGAGAAAAATGCTCAAAACAGAATTGGAGCAAAAAACTCGAGAACCAGAATCTAGCTAAAAGCATGCTCAAAATAGAAGCGGAGCAAAATATTCTCAAACAGATTAATCGAAATACACTCCAGAAGTAAAGCATCAGTGAAGTCCTAAAGTTCAACTATAAATAGAGACTTAATGCTGAAGATTAGAGCATAAAAAATACTTGAGAGTCATACACTTCCAAAATCAAAATACTTATGTTTTCAGTGAGGACAATTGTAAGTATCCGCCTGCCACCTCACCCAACACATTAATATTATAATATTGCTTGACCATCAAGTACTTAACCACTCTCGTCGTAATTAACATATAACCTCTTAATTAACTGCCCGAAATATAATTACTCATAATTAAATTAATTTATCCTTCATCCAATAATTTTAATTCAACCTCCAATATATATACATATATATATATATTTACATAAAATATACATATATTAAATATTTTACAAATATTCCAAAAATACACTTAATATTAAATCCATAATTTAATTTTAAATTTAAGGGTCTTACATCACCAGAGGCAGAAGATGACACCATCAGAAGATACATCCAGAGGAAGCAACTAGAGGATAGAAATGTCACCAGAAGCATATATCAGAGGACGATGTAACCAGAAGATGACGTCATCAGAAGCATAAATCAGATGATGATGTCACCATAAGCAGAAATTAGAGGATTACGTCACCAGAGGATGTCACCAGAAGATGACGTCACCAGAAGCATAAATCAGAGCATGATGTCACCAGAAGCATAAATCAGAGGATGATGTCACCAGAAGATGACGTCACCAAAAGCAGAAATCAAAGGATGACATCACTTGAGGATGATCATCAGAGGAATCTGTCATAGGAAAATGTTAGAGAAAAATGCTCAAAACAGAATTGGAACAAAGAACTCGAGAAACAGAATCTAGCTAAAAATATGCTTAAAACATAATTTGAGAAAAATGCTCAAAACACAATTGGAGCTAAAGACCCAAGAAACTGAATCTAGCTAAAAGCGTGCTCAAAATAGAAGCGGAGAAAAATATTCTCAAACAGATTAATCGAAGTACACTCCAGAAGTAAAGCATCAGTGAAGTCCTAAAGTTCAACTATAAATAGAGACTTAATGCTGAAGATTAGAGCATCAAAAATACTTGAGAGTCATACACTTCCAAAGGCAAAATACTTATGTTTTCAGTTAGGACAATTGTGAGTATCCGCTTGCCACATCACCCAACACATTAATATTATAATATTGCTTGACCATCAAGTACTTAACCACTCTCGTCGTAATTAACAGATAACCTCTTAATTAACTGCCCGGAATACAATTACTCATAATTAAATTAATTTATCCTTCATCCAATAATTTTAATTCAACCTCCAAAAAATAAATATATATATATATAAATATATATATTTACATAAAATATACATATATTATATATTTTACAAATATTCCAAAAATACATTTAATATTAAATCCATAATTTAATTTTAAATTTAAGGGTCTTACATCACCAGAGGTAGAAGATGACACCATCAGAAGATACATCAAGAGGAAGCAACCAGAGAATAGAAATGTCACCAGAAGCATATATCAGAGAACGATGTCACCAGAAGATGACGTCATCAAAAGCATAAATCAGAGGATGATGTCACCAGAAGCAGAAATTAGAGGATTACGTCACCAAAGGATGTCACCAGAAGATGACGTCACCAGAAGCATAAATCAGAGGATGATGTCACCAGAAGCATAAATCAGAGGATGATGTCACCAGAAGATGACGTCACCAAAAGTAGAAATCCGAGGATGACATCACTAGAGGATGATCATAAGAGGAATCTGTTAGAGGAATATGTTAGAGAAAAATCCTCAAAATAGAATTGTAGCAAAAAACTCGAGAACCAGTATCTAGCTAAAAAGATGCTTAAAACATAATTTGAGAAAAATGCTCAAAACAGAGTTAGAGCTAAAGACTCAAGAAACAGAATCTAGCTAAAAGCATGCTCAAAATAGAAGCGGAGCAAAATATTCTCAAACAGATTAATCGAAATACACTCCAGAAGTAAAACATCAGTGAAGTCCTAAAGTTCAACTATAAATAGAGACTTAATGCTGAAGATTAGAGCATAAAAAATACTTGAGAGTCATACACTTCAAAAAGCAAAATAGTTATGTTTTAAGTGAGGACAATTGTGAGTATCCGCCGGCCACCTCACCCAACACATTAATATTATAATATTGCTTGACCATCAAGTACTTAACCACTCTCGTCGTAATTAACAGATAACCTCTTAATTAACTGCCCGAAATATAATTACTCATAATTAAATTAATTTATCCTTCATCCAATAATTTTAATTCAACCTCCAATATATATATATATATATTTACATAAAATATACATATATTAAATATTTTTCAAATATTCCAAAAATACACTTAATGTTAAATCGATAATTTAATTTTAAATTTAAGGGTCTTACATCACCAGAGGCAGAAGATGACACCATCAGAAGATACATCCAGAGGAAGCAACCAGAGGATAGAAATGTCACCAGAAGCATATATCAGAGGACAATGTCACCAGAAGATGACGTCATCAGAAGCATAAATCAGAGGATGATGTCACCATAAGCAGAAATTAGAGGATTACGTCACCAGAGGATGTCACCAGAAGATGACGTCACCAAAAGCAGAAATCAGAGGATGACATCACTAGAGGATGATCATCAGAGGAATCTGTCATAGGAATATGTTAGAGAAAAATGCTCAAAACAGAATTGGAGCAAAAAACTCGAGAAACAGAATTGGAGCAAAAAACTCGAGAAACAGAATCTAGCTAAAAACATGCTTAAAACATAATTTGAGAAAAATGCTCAAAACAGAATTGGAGCTAAAGACTCAAGAAATAGAATCTAGCTAAAAGCATGCTCAAAATAGAAGCGGAACAAAATATTCTCAAACAGATTAATTGAAATACAATCCAGAAGTAAAGCATCAGTGAAGTCCTAAAGTTCAACTATAAATAGAGACTTAATGCTGAAGATTAGAGCATCAAAAATACTTGAGAGTCATACACTTCCAAAAGCAAAATAGTTATGTTTTTAGTGAGGACAATTGTGAGTATCCGCCGGCCACCTCACCCAACACATTAATATTATAATATTGCTTGACCATCAAGTACTTAACCACTCTCGTCGTAATTAACAGATAACTTCTTAATTAACTGCCCGAAATATAATTACTCATAATTAAATTAATTTATCCTTCATCCAATAATTTTAATTCAACCTCCAATATATATATATATATATTTACATAAAATATACATATATTAAATATTTTACAAATATTCCAAAAATACACTTAATGTTAAATCCATAATTTAATTTTAAATTTAAGGGTCTTACATCACCAGAGGCAGAAGATGACAGCATCAGAAGATACATCCAGAGGAAGCAACCAGAGGATAGAGATGTCACCAGAAGCATATATCAGAGGACGATGTCACCAGAAGATGACGTCATCAGAAGCATAAATCAGAGGATGATGTCACCATAAGCAGAAATTAGAGGATTACGTCACCAGAGGATGTCACCAGGAGATGACGTCACCAAAAGCAGAAATCAGAGGATGACATCACTAGAGGATGATCATCAGAGGAATCTGTCATAGGAATATGTTAGAGAAAAATGCTCAAAACAGAATTGGAGCAAAAAACTTGAGAAACAGAATTGGAGCAAAAAACTCGAGAAACAGAATCTAGCTAAAAACATGCTTAAAACATAATTTGAGAAAAATGCTCAAAACAGAATTGGAGCTAAAGACTCAAGAAATAGAATCTAGCTAAAAGCATGCTCAAAATAGAAGCGGAGCAAAATATTCTCAAACAGATTAATCGAAATACA
>JBBPBO010000003.1:47963179-48136265 GCA_037974295.1 Cicer cuneatum | reverse complement strand
AAGTCCTAAAGTTCAACTATAAATAGAGACTTAATGCTGAAGATTAGAGCATCAAAAATACTTGAGAGTCATACACTTCCAAAAGCAAAATAGTTATGTTTTCAGTGAGGACAATTGTGAGTATCCGCCGGCCACCTCACCCAACACATTAATATTATAATATTGCTTGACCATCAAGTACTTAACCACTCTCGTCGTAATTAACAGATAACTTCTTAATTAACTGCCCGAAATATAATTACTCATAATTAAATTAATTTATCCTTCATCCAATAATTTTAATTCAACCTCCAATATATATATATATATATTTACATAAAATATACATATATTAAATATTTTACAAATATTCCAAAAATACACTTAATGTTAAATCCATAATTTAATTTTAAATTTAAGGGTCTTACATCACCAGAGGCAGAAGATGACAGCATCAGAAGATACATCCAGAGGAAGCAACCAGAGGATAGAAATGTCACCAGAAGCATATATCAGAGGACGATGTCACCAGAAGATGACGTCATTAGAAGCAGAAATCAGAGGATGAGGTCACCATAAGCAAAAATTAGAGGATAACGTCACCAGAGGATGTCACCAGAAGATGACGTCACAGAAAGCAGAAATCAGAGGATGACATCACTAGAGGATGATCATCAGAGGAATCTGTCATAGGAATATGTTAGAGAAAAATGCTTAAAACAGAATTGGAGCAAAAAACTCGAGAAACAGAATCTAGCTAAAAACATGCTTAAAACATAATTTGAGAAAAATGCTCAAAACAGAATTGGAGCTAAAGACTCAAGAAATAGAATCTAGCTAAAAGCATGCTCAAAATAGAAGCGGAGCAAAATATTCTCAAACAGATTAATCGAAATACACTCCAGAAGTAAAGCATCAGTAAAGTCCTAAAGTTCAACTATAAATAGAGACTTAATGCTGAAGATTAGAGCATCAAAAATACTTGAGAGTCATACACTTCCAAAAGCAAAATAGTTATGTTTTCAGTGAGGACAATTGTGAGTATCCGCCGGCCACCTCACCCAACACATTAATATTATAATATTGCTTGACCATCAAGTACTTAACCACTCTCGTCGTAATTAACAGATAACCTCTTAATTAACTGCCCGAAATATCATTACTCATAATTAAATTAATTTATCCTTCATCCAATAATTTTAATTCAACCTCCAATATATATATATATATATTTACATAAAATATACATATATTAAATATTTTACAATTATTCCAAAAATACACTTAATATTAAATCCATAATTTAATTTTAAATATAAGGGTCTTACATCACCAGAGGCAGAAGATGACACCATCAGAAGATACATCCATAGGAAGCAACCAGAGGATAGAAATGTCACCAGAAGCATATATCAGAGGACGATGTCACCAGAAGATGACGTCATCAGAAGCATAAATGAGAGGATGATGTCACCATAAGCAGAAATTAGAGGATTACGTCATCAGAGGATGTCACCAGAAGATGACGTCACCAGAAGCCTAAATAAGAGGATGATGTCACCAGAAGCATAAATCAGAGGATGATGTCACCAGAAGATGACGTCACCAAAAGCAGAAATCAGAGGATGACATCACTAGAGGATGATCATCAGAGGAATCTGTCATAGGAATATGTTAGAGAAAAATGCTCAAAATAGAATTGGAGCAAAAAACTCGAGAAATAGAATCTAGCTAAAAATATGCTTAAAACATAATTTGAGAAAAATGCTCAAAACAGAATTGGAGCTAAAGACTCAAGAAATTGAATCTAGCTAAAAGCATGCTCAAAATAGAAGCGGAGAAAAATATTCTCGAACAGATTAATCATAGTACACTCCAGAAGTAAAGCATCAGTGAAGTCCTAAAGCTCAACTATAAATAGAGACTTAATGCTGAAGATTAGAGCATCAAAAATACTTGAGAGTCATACACTTCCAAAAGCAAAATACTTATGTTTTCAGTGAAGACAATTGTGAGTATACGCTTGCCACATCACCCAACACATTAATATTATAGTATTGCTTGACCATCAAGTACTTAACCACTCTCGTCGTAATTAACAGATAACCTCTAAATTAACTGCCTGGAATATAATTACTCATAATTAAATTAATTTATCCTTCATCAAATAATTTTAATTCAACCTCCAAAATAAATATATATATATATATATATATATATATTTACATAAAATATACATATATTAAATATTTTACAAATATTCCAAAAATACACTTAATATTAAATCCATAATTTAATTTTAAATTTAAGGGCCTTACATCACCAGAGGCAGAAGATGACAGCATCAGAAGATACATCCAGAGGAAGCAACCAGAGGATAGAAATGTCACCAGAAGCATATATCAGAGGACGATGTCACCAGAAGATGACGTCATCAGAAGCATAAATCAGAGGATGATGTCACCATAAGCAAAAATTAGAGGATTACGTCACCAGAGGATGTCACCAGAAGATGACGTCACCAGAAGCCTAAATCAGAGGATGATGTCACCAGAACATGACGTCACCAAAATCAGAAATCAGAGGATGACATCACTAGAGGATGATCATCAGAGGAATCTGTCATAGGAATATGTTAGAGAAAAATGCTCAAAACAGAATTGGAGCAAAAAACTCGAGAAATAGAATTGGAGCAAAAAACTCGAGAAACAGACATAGAGCAAAAAACTCGAGAAACACAATCTAGCTAAAAACATGCTTAAAACATAATTTGAGAAAAATGCTCAAAACAGAATTGGAGCTAAAGACTCAAGAAATAGAATCTAGCTAAAAGCATACTCAAAATAGAAGCGGAGCAAAATATTCTCAAACAGATTAATCGAAATACACTCCAGAAGTAAAGCATCAGTGAAGTCCTAAAGTTCAACTATAAATAGAGACTTAATGCTGAAGATTAGAGCATCAAAAATACTTGAGAGTCATACACTTCCAAATGCAAAATAGTTATGTTTTCAGTGAGGACAATTGTGAGTATCCGCCGGCCACCTCACCCAACACATTAATATTATAATATTGCTTGACCATCAAGTACTTAACCACTCTCGTCGTAATTAACAGATAACTTCTTAATTAACTGCCCGAAATATAATTACTCATAATTAAATTAATTTATCCTTCATCCAATAATTTTAATTCAACCTCCAATATATATATATATATATTTACATAAATTATACATATATTAAATATTTTACAAATATTCCAAAAATATACTTAATGTTAAATCCATAATTTAATTTTAAATTTAAGGGTCTTACATCACCAGAGGCAGAAGATGACAGCATCAGAAGATACATCCAGAGGAAGCAACCAGAGGATAGAAATGTCACCAGAAGCATATATCAGAGGACGATGTCACCAGAAGATGACGTCATCAGAAGCATAAATCAGAGGATGAGGTCACCATAAGCAAAAATTAGAGGATTACGTCACCAGAAGATGACGTCACCAGAAGCCTAAATCAGAGGATGATGTCACCAGAAGATGACGTCACCAAAAGCAGAAATCAGAGGATGACATCACTAGAGGATGATCATCAGGGGAATCTGTCATAGGAATATGTTAGTGAAAAATGCTCAAAACAGAATTGGAGCAAAAAACTCGAGAAACAGAATCTAGCTAAAAATATGCTTAAAACATAATTTGAGAAAAATGCTCAAAACAGAATTGGAGCTAAAGACTCAAGAAACTGAATCTAGCTAAAAGCATGCTCAAAATAGAAGCGGAGCAAAATATTCTCAAACATATTAATCGAAATACACTCCAGAAGTAAAGCATCAGTGAAGTCCTAAAGTTCAACTATAAATAGAGACTTAATGCTGAAGATTAGAGCATAAAAAATACTTGAGAGTCATACACTTCCAAAAGCAAAATACTTATGTTTTCAGTGAGGACAATTGTGAGTATACGCTTGCCACATCACCCAACACATTAATATTATAATATTGCTTGACCATCAAGTACTTAACCATTCTCGTCGTAATTAACGTATAACCTCTTAATTAACTGCCCGGAATATAATTACTCATAATTAAATTAATTTATCCTTCATCCAATAATTTTAATTCAACCTCCAAAATAAATATATATATATATATATTTACATAAAATATACATATATTAAATATTTTACAAATATTCCAAAAATACACTTAATATTAAATCCATAATTTAATTTTAAATTTAAGGGTCTTACATCACCAAAGGCAGAAGATGACAGCATCAGAAGATACATCCAGAGGAAGCAACCAGAGGATAGAAATGTCACCAGATGCATATATCAGAGGACGATGTCACCAGAAGATGACGTCATCAGAAGCATAAATCAGAGGATGATGTCACCAGAAGTAGAAATTAGAGGATTACGTCACCAGAGGATTTCACCAGAAGATGACGTCACCAGAAGCATAAATCAGAGCATGATGTCACCAGAAGCATAAATCAGAGGATGATGTCACCAGAAGATGACTTCACCAAAAGCAAAAATCAGAGGATGACATCACTAGAGGATGATCATCAGAGGAATCTGTCATAGGAATATGTGAGAGAAAAATGCTCAAAACAGAATTGGAGCAAAAAACTCGAGAAACATAATCTTGCTAAAAATATGCTTAAAACATAATTTGAGAAAAATGGTCAAAACAGAATTGGAGCTAAAGACTCAAGAAACTGAATCTAGCTAAAAGCATGCTCAAAATAGAAGCGGAGCAAAATATTCTCAAACATATTATTCGAAATACACTCCAGAAGTAAAGCATCAGTGAAGTCCTAAAGTTCAACTATAAATAGAGACTTAATGCTGAAGATTAGAGCATCAAAAATACTTGAGAGTCATACACTTCCAAAGGCAAAATACTTATGTTTTCAGTAGGACAATTGTGAGTATACGCTTGCCACATCACCCAACACATTAATATTATAATATTGCTTGACCATCAAGTACTTAACCACTCTCATCGTAATTAACAGATAACCTCTTAATTAACTGCCTGGAATATAATTACTCATAATTAAATTAATTTATCCTTCATCAAATAATTTTAATTCAACCTCCAAAACAAATATATATATATATATATATATATTTACATAAAATATACATATATTAAATATTTTACAAATATTCCAAAAATACACTTAATATTAAATCCATAATTTAATTTTCAATTTAAGGGTCTTACATCACCAGAGGCAGAAGATGACACCATCAGAAGATACATCCAGAGGAAGCAACCAGAGGATAGAAATGTCACCAGAAGCATATATCAGAGGACGATGTCACCAAAAGATGACGTCATCAGAAGCATAAATCAGAGGATGATGTCACCAGAAGCAGAAATTAGAGGATTACGTCACCAGAGGATGTCACTAGAAGATGATGTCACCAGAAGCATAAATCAGAGGATGATGTAACCAGAATATGACGTCACCAAAAGTAGAAATCAGAGGATGACATCACTAGAGGATGATCATCAGAGGAATATGTTAGAGAAAAATGCTCAAAACAGAATTGGAGCAAAAAACTCGAGAAACAGAATCTAGCTAAAAATATGCTTAAAACATAATTTGAGAAAAATGCTCAAAACAGAATTGGAGCTAAATACTCAAGAAACTGAATCTAGCTAAAAGCATGCTCAAAATAGAAGCGGAGCAAAATATTCTCAAACAGATTAATCGAAATACACTCCAGAAGTAAAGCATCAGTGAAGTCCTAAAGTTCAACTATAAATAGAGACTTAATGCTGAAGATTAGAGCATCAAAAATACTTGAGAGTCATACACTTCCAAAAGCAAAATACTTATGTTTTTAGTGAGGACAATTGTGAGTATCCGCTTTCCAGAAGCAAGAACTTTATGTTTTTTTTCCCTTGTGTTAGGTCTAAGTTATTGAAGTAGAGTCTACAATCTGAGGGAGTCAGAAGGAGTAGCAAATTACTTAGCAATTAGATTCAAGGTTCTTTTCCTCAAAAGTCTAGGGTTGTTAGACTTTTTGAGAAGACTGACTTGGAGGGTCAGTGGTACTTTGTAATTCTTGGTTTTTGAATTAGTGAAATCCTTCAAAGTGAAGGGACTGGACGTAGCCTAGTTAACGATGAACCAGTATAAAATTATGAGTTTTTATTTACTTTATATCCGCTGCTAACTCTATTTTAATTCATACATAATAGTTTTGTTTTAAAACTAAAAAGTATTCAAGTTAGTCAAACACAATTCAACCCCCCTTCTCGTGTTTGCACCTTTAATATGCATATTTTTTCACTATTTTTAGTCTTATTTATCTTCAATCATTAGTTAATTTAAGGATTTATTTGATATGTTTTGTTGATTTTAGTTCTTAGATTTGATAAATGTTTATGCTCCTATTTCCTTGATTAAGTAGAGATTTTTCGTAGTTTTGTATTGTTTTTTTGTTGTAGTGCAATGATGAATTTTGGTGAGAAATCAACATGACTTACGTGGAGTATTTCTGCCATATATGGAGTTGTAGATGTCCAATTCGAGTCAAACCAAGTGAAAATGAAAGCTAAGATACATAGCTATAACTTTTATCAAGACTCATTCATGAATCTTTCTTGTAATTCTTCTTTAATCTCTATCTTTTGTATCTCTATCATGAGTAACTAAACCTTATTTGTTAAGGATGACTGAAACAAGATGAAACCCTTATTTGTCTGATTTGATTTCTAGTTATATGAATAAGTTAGTTGAATTATTTTTCTCATCTATGTGCTTAATGCTTTTTATTGCTTGATCAACTTTAAAATGTTTTACGATTCGTATTTTGAATCGGAGGTGAACTTTACGGATGCTTGGGATGAAAAATTTATGATATTGTAGTCTACGGATAGATGCAGGTCATGAAACCAATTAAATTAGTTGCAGAGGCAGTAGTTTAATAAGAGAACTCTTTTACTGTAAGGCTTAATTCTAATCTTAAATTCACTAAGGAATTAGGGGTTACTTTGGAATTAAAGGTTCTATCACTAAGACATTAGGGCAAGAATAATAAATAGAATTTAGTAATAATTCAATAAAGGAATTTAGTAAGTAGGATCAAATTAGAAACCAAGGTTGGACTCGAATGAATATTTGGTTTTGCATTTGTCCTCTTTTCTTTCAGTGACGAAGAAGTTTTCATAAAGCTTTTGCTTTTGAGATTTGTCAAATCCAAGACCACCTTTGTCAAATATTCCTACTTGAGAGCCCATGATTTTTTGAAAAGTTTCAGTAGATTTAATAAAGTTTAACAGATCATTTTTAAGGTATTCAATTTCAGTTTTAAGAAGAATGTTCTCCTTTTGAGTTGCAGAACGTTCCTAACTTTCAGTTTTTTCAAATTTTTTGAGTTGAGACTCTTGCATGCTTTGAATAACCTTTTTTTAGTTCATTACTCATAGCCTGAGCTTTATCTTTTTCTTCCTTTTCTTTGTAAAATTGTTCTTTTAATGAGCTGCATTTTTTAATAAGAAAATTTACATCATTTAATAGAGTATCAAATTCTTTTTCCATTTGTTCACAATGAGGACAGAGTTCAGAATTTGTTACCTCATCTACTTCTGAGTTTTCCGTTAAGCATATGTTTGCTTCTTCATTTTCTTCTACTTCTGATTCGTCAAAATCATCCCAGGTCACCATCATAGATTTTTTCTTGAATGGAAACTTCTTTGGTGTTCTTTTCTTTGAAAGACATTAAGCTTTATAGTGTCCAAGTTTATTGCATCCAAAGCATGTGATTTGACTTTTTTGTATTTTAGTTTTAAGACTTTCCCTTTTGTTGGGAATGCCAATTTTTATCTGATCTTTTCTCTTCATCATTCTCTGGATTTTTTTTGTAAGAAAATAATATCTTCATTAGCATCTTCTTGGCTGTCTTCTAATTCACTTTTATCATTTGATTGATATGATGCGTTTTGGAAGTTCAAAGATGCTTTTAAGGCGGTTATTTTGCTCTTTTTAACTAGTTTATCCTCCTACAACAATACCTCATGTGCTCGTAGAGTTCTAATGAGCTCATCTAATCCTAGTACCTCAAGGTTTTTGGCTTGGCTTATGGCTGTTACCATTGGTCTCCATATGATTGGAAGACATCTCAATATTTCTTACTCTATCTTGTACTGAGTATGCTTTCCCAAGAGAACGCATCTCATTCACAATAGTTTTGAATCTTGAGTACATTTCATCAATAGTTTCTCCTTCACCCATTTCAAACAGCTCGAACTTCCATATGCCAATGTCTATTCTCGTTTCTTTGACATGGCTTGTTCCTTCATGATGATTTTGCAATGTATCCCATACCTTTTTGATGTATCACATTCGTCTACTCTTTCACTCTCTTCCCTGCTTAAAGCACAAGATAAAAACAGTTGAGCTTTAGAATTTAGAAGTACATTGGCTTTGTCTTCAGCAGTTCAATTTGCTTCTTTCTTTTCAGCAGATGTTGGATTGTCTTGGTTGAATCTTGGAATGAAGTTTCCATCTGTTATGGTATGGCTCATTCTTGTGTCTTGTGATTTTAGGAATAGTTGCATCTTTCTCTTCTAGAAGTAGTAATCTGTACCATCGAAGTAAGGTGGTCCATTTGAAGATCCTCCTTCAACGATGTACTTAACTTTTGACATTGTCTCCTATATATTTTTCTCTAGCACTTTTTAGGTGTTGATTCTTAGAAACCAGACTCTAATACCAATTGAAGTGACAATGTTGATCACAAGAAAGGTGGGGTTATAATTGTGATTACTTTTTAAAATTTCTGCAATAAACTTATAACTCAAGATTGATCTTGGTTTGATAAATGATAAATGATAAATGTAGAACGTTCTTCGTTAGAGTATAAAAAGAGAAAACTTCAATAAGTGATTAGTGATGTGCAGGTGAAAAATAAAATGGAGATAAGGAAAAGAAAATTCATACGACAATATATCTTGGTTCACCCAATGTGGGTTACGTCCAGTCCTCACAACTTGTGAACTTTTTCACTAACATGTTCAAACAAGATTGTTCTTGCTTTTCCCACAAATGTTGTAAGATCAGCCTTGATCAATTACAATACTTTGCCTTTCAACCTTGAAAGATATTTCACATATTACCCTTCAGTTTTAGAAAAGTATTTACACTTCACCTTTTTAAACACAAAAGGATTTCACAACTATAAACACACTATCTCTAACTCTATAGTGATTGAGTCTTAAAAGTGGTTTGAGAGGAGTTTAAATGACCAAACTTTACTCAACACTTGTTTGAGTTTTTTGTTTTAAGCAATCAAACTCGAGGAATGGATCTTTGAATCTAATAAAGGAAAGCTAAAGCCTAGCTTGATGTTTTTAGCTTATAATTCTCAAGAATGATGCTTTTAATGAATGATTGCACTTTTAACTGATGATTTTTCCCTTGCCTTCGAGTTCCTTTTATAGGCATTTTGAAGGGTTTTTCCAGCTCATATAGCCGTTTGGAAACAGGCTGTAAAGTCTATGAGTTAATAGGCACGTGACACAAATAAATGAAGATTGTTCCTACTGATCTTCAGAACATTCTTCGTTTTCTGTTTTGGCAATTTTTCTGGTTTTTGCATTTTTTTAGGTCTGTTTATGATTCAATACTCTTGCATTTGTATTAGTGATGTAGAGCATTTAAATAAGTCATCACTCTTGAAGATTAATCTTGTAATTTTTATGTATTTCTTTGTTGTTGAGAGTGTGTATAATGAATCTGTCCATAGCTTTCTTGTGCGTTCAGTTTGTGTTTGTTGCTCGTGATTTGTCATGCGTCATTTGATGAATTTTTTGCAGTTTTGAAACAATCTTGTTTTCCAGAAGAGTTTGTTCCTTAATGATCAAGAACGTTCTTGGTTTAAGGCTATAAAACCATATCATTCTTGTTTGTTGCTACGAGAACAAATTTGATTCTGTTTTTCTTTTGCTTTGATCTTGTAGTGTTTGAAACCTATCTTTGATTTAAAACACTCAAGAACACATGTTGAATACTTATGATTTTTAGAATCATAATTTATAGATTAATTAACTTGATTTGTTTATTATCAAAACATTTAATTTGGGATTTTGTCTCAACAGTGTTAACATGTTTACACCAAATTCCAACAGCCACATATTGGAAAGAAAAACATACAATCATCTCTCAAAGACTTACATAGAGCCGATGATGATCATTCATGAACATCCTTAAAATCAGATACATTAGTGGATAAATACAGTCTCAAGATGAGGATAGACGCAGGGGATATCCTCATAACAAATTTGACACATAAACATAAGCACAAAGGTACAAAAAGGCGAAGTACTTGACATGAGCAACACACTGGTAAAAGTGGTTGGAAAAGGGAAAGCAAAAAGCAACAATCACATCAAGACTCAATAAAATAGAAACTCTATCCTTGTACTTAAATCAAATTTAAGGACAGACGCAGAGATAAGCAACACAGAACTGAGGATGAACTTTGTTCATTAATCATCCTCGCACATGTGAAAAATAAGTGAAAGTACAAAGGTACAAAAGATGGCGTCCTTGACTTGTATGGTAAACCGATTCAAATAGTTGGGAAAAGGAAAAGCAAAATGCATGAGTCACATCTAAATTAATGAAAGCTTCATCCTCCTACAACTCAAATCCAAGGATAGACTGCAACACTCATCCTTTCAGCATACTTAACACGAGGATAAAGGCTAAATGGTAGTTTTGCAAATAAAGACAAGTCCATGGAAACTTAGCAAAGTTTCCAACAACTATATTTTGCTAACCCGTTTGTTTGAAGCTCCAAAGGCAACTATAAATAGAAAAGCATTGATCTTCAAACATCAAGAGAATCATCTACAAGTAACTATCTAAGTTATTCATGCTTATCATCATTCTCTTCATTCTACACTCTTCCAAACTTAAATAGATATGAGGATCATTTTTATTGAGTGTGTTATATACAACTTCACAACACTATCTTATCTTAGAAAGTTCTAATTCGATCCCAAACAAATCAAACACATTATTTCTTGTATATCCTCAAGTTGATATAAACTTGAGTTATTTTGTAAGCCTGTCGAGGCTAGTAAAAATACAGTGTTGTAAGCTTAGTGAGGCTAAAAAAATACATAGTTGAAAAGGTGCATATCAGATGACGAGTTTCTGAGCACTAGTGAAAATCTCACAAAGCTGTGAGGACGGAAGTAGCCTATATTAGGTGAGCCAATATAAATTATGTGTGTGAATCTTCTTAAGCTCTACTCTCTTTATATTTATTTTATTCACACCATTAGCACACTTATCACACGTATTTCAAACTCATATTATTCTTTAGATCATCCTCAATAAAAGGAGGATTATTTTTCATCTAATTATCCTCACTCCAAAGACAACTTGAGAGGATAATATTAGTGCAGGAACTAAATTTTAAATAGGGTCACAATTCAACCCCCTTCTTATGACATTCACTTTACTTCATTTATTTCAAATTTAATAAAAATAGAAAGGTCAGCAAAAGACGAGAAATTTAGAAATTCATAAAAGTTATACATACTAACAATAGAAAATTTCTATATGGATCATGGTCTGCCATGTACCAATTTTAAAAAATGTTTAAAACTTCAATAATCACATACGTCGTCTCTTAGACACATATGCTAATGGTCGTCTTCATTTTTATAATTGAGATAATGAATATCAATAATATGGTTTGATAAAAATATATTAAAAAATTATGTATCTCGTATTGAATTGATATCATTTAGATCACCGTCTTATTTATAAAGACAATAAGGGTCACGAGCTATTATTTCTAAAGAGTAATGTCCATCGTTAAATTTTTTGATGACTTTAAATACTGGTCTACGGTGGACCACTTATAAAAGCGGTCCACCAAAGAACTCATCCCTAACAATATGTTTTTTTTATAAACCCTAATTATATATATATATATATATTATAACATATTAATATCACTAACTTTTTATGTTGAAGTTTGTCATGTCTTTTAGGAGAAAGTTCACGCAGCAAACAATGAGACCAGAGAAAAGAATTCCGCAACTTCAAAATCTATATATTTTTATTAGTAGTAGTAGTGTGCAAAATACATTTTTTTTCATTAAATTTTATTGTGGTTGTCTATATATTATAACTATTTTAATTAATATTTTTGAATCTTATAAATATTAAAAAATATAATTTATTTTAATTGATTAAAAATTAATAGTATAAAATTTAAAATTATTTATAGTATTAAAATGAAAAGAAGAGAGAAACCAAACTCATACACTTTTGATTACTTGGTTTAGCAAAACAAATAAATTTGTTGCTGCAGATTAGCTAGTTAAATATAAATAAAGTCAACATGAATTTTGGTTTTGAGAAAACAACGCGCGGGCCCTACAGACTTGGTAGTGGAGTGGAGTTGAGAGCTTGGAGCGCATCTCTCATACTAAGTTATAGTTAGAATTATTCATTTAAATTTTTAAAAGAATAACAAAACAAACAAAAAAAACCTAGGAAAATTGGTTGGGCCACTTATATATATTAGATATTGTTGTAAATTAATCGAAACAACGTCATGATAATAAATGAGAGTATGACAAATGAGAGTAGATATGAATGAGAGAAAGAGAGAAAAGAGAAGAAGACAGACTAAATATTATTATTTTGTTATTATCTTATTTGTTCCTTTTACAATGTTAGCTGTATTTATAGGAACAAAAGATCATTCACTTGGGATTAGTCCAGTATTCATAGCACTCCTACTTGAATGCCATCAAGTTTATGCCTCATTAAAATCTTACTAAAAAACTCAATGGAGAAAAATTTAGTGAAGAAAAGAGAGTACAATATTCTTTTGTGAATTATATGTGTATTTATTTCTCCCCCTCAACCATACAAATATCTCGACGAATGCCTTGTACCAATTGCTCAAAGATTTTACTTGGGAGTGACTTTAGGAAAATGTCTTCAAGATTATCATACGAAGGAATTGGTTGAATGCTTATTTCACTGCTCTTTTCTGCCTATCATGAGTGAAAAAATTTTTTTTGGAGAAATATATTTTGTTCGATCTCCTCTAATATAGTATTCTTCAAAATATTTGCATTTGTTGAAACTTTTCAATAATCTTTTCTAGTGAAAAAACCACAAATCTCTTGTATTTTTGAATCACATAATCAACTAAAGTACATTATTGACTTGTCTCATGTAGTGCTAAAACTTCATCCTCGTTTGATGGTATTGTTGTCATGGTTTGTTTCACATATCTCCATGAAATGGTGGTACTTCATCATGTAAGCAAATAGCTTCATTTGTGATCTATACTATTATGAGAATTATACAAATAACATGTATCTCTAATATACCAAAGTATATTTGTTATTGTATATGTAAAGAAGTTCACCTATTTAATAGATTAACAACCTATAGTATTTAACAACCAATAATTAGCAAGATACATTATCATATGATTGTATTAATATATGTTAATTTAGGATCAAGTAGAAATCATCATTATCTCGAGCTCTAAAAAAACATTTGTCCACAATTGATGACCTTACAATATTCAAAGTAAACAACTAATTTGATTTGTTCATATATAACCATTTAAGAGCATTTGTTGTATAAGCTTCATAATTTATAAAAATATTCTTCAAATAATCATTTTGTAATATCAATCAAATATTTTCTTCAAAATATAACAAATGATGGCTTTTCCATATCCTCATTTAGCAAATAGTCACAAAAGAATATTACACAATGTTCATCTAGATTGTATGAGCACATAAAAAGACTTACTCATTTTGATTAAGTCATCTCTTAGTTTAAATTGTATGTCCCACAAAAATCAAATCCTTCGGGGAGTTTCTTATAATCATCACTATAAAGTGAGTCATACAAATATGTCATAACACATCTTTCATATAAATTGAGCCTTTGATGGCTACTAACTTTAATCAAGTATTAAGAGGTTCTTGAATTCACTTTAGGTGAATCTGTATTTCTTTATTCTCATGTTCTTATCGCGCAAAAATTCAACCATAGCTAATTAGCTTCACATCTTTAGATGTGTGGACTACAAGTCCAAAAACCTTTTGCTTTATAGAGTGTGCTTAATTTAATTTCAACTGCTTATAATTAGACTTTAGTTCATTATCCTCATTATCATTGATCACATATAGTGCTATATTATATGCAAAAACATCATTAACTTCATGTAAGTTCCATTGTATTCCATTAGTGACATAATATATTGAGATATCTTTATTTTCACAAGTTTCAAGTACCTGATCAAATCTTCTGGAAATGAAAATCAATTATGCAAAACTACTCTTTTGGAATTTTGATATCTTCTCTTGGGCCACCTTTTTGTTTTCTTCTGTTAGCATACTTTCTGGTTGACATTTTCAGCTGCTTATTCTCTCCAATTATTTTCTCATAACACTTTATAATAGATGGAGATTCATATTGAATATGTTTTCCAAATATTCTTTTAGGGTTCATCTTACTGTATTATATTGGAGCAATTGAAATATACATAACACATCGAAAAATTCACCAAGATGAGAAATATTAGGATTTAAACTTAAAATTTGAGGGGATGACTTTACATATAGTAACTTGTTGGCTCGATGTGAATCAATGTCTTAGTTTTTATTTATTATTTTCATGTTAACTTTGTTCATATAGCAAGACTATTTACAATATTTTTTATAATACTATCACGTTTGTTGTTTTGTGTATATGATATAATTTAAATAAAATTCATTTTCATATTCTAAATATAAAATATAATATTAAATTGAGAAACCGCGTTCTTCAACAATCACTGTTATGTGAAAAATCGCAAATCTCGCATAAACACTCATTTATGGTTCTACTTATTCAAGTAAACTTAAAAATACTTAGAAAAATAAGATAATTAAAAGGATAAAAAATGAAAACAACTTATTGTTATCTTTTTCTCTGTATCGAACTCGCCCATTGTTGGACTAGTTGTTTTCCAATGTGCCGTTTGGTGTTAGTCTCTGATGACCGTCACAAATATAAAAAATGAATTAAAATTGACCAACACACAAATATTTTATATCGAGAACTACATTTGTTTTGATTTTCCCATTGCACATGGGGATACATAGGAGCAATGTCTTCCCTTTGTCAAACCAAATATATAAAATAGTATTTTTCGTTCTTGTATTAATGTAAATGATTAATTTCCTTTTTATAATTCTTTTTGGGGTAAAATAAATAAATAATTAAATAAATATGTTTTATGCAATTAATTATAAGGTAACCGTTTTAGGTGGTGATACTTTCCCTACTCGTAATCGGCTCCCGAATCCGAATTTTTGGTTTAAGATCTTCATTTTAGGGTTTTACCTAATTTTTCCTTTAGTAAAATAAAATTGGCGGCAACTCCTTTTTCGCAGACAAATAAAACGCGACAATGATGATCAAGAAAATCATACTTTGTGCAATCCAATATGGATGTTTTAATATTAAAATTTTAGTTCCTCAAACTATATCAAAAATTATCATTGTCTTCATAAGTAGTGACCAAGAAAATCATTCTTTGAGTAATCATACATAGGGATGACAATTAGATCCAGAGCCAATGGGTACCTGCAAAAAAAACCCGCAATAGGTAGGGTAAAAACCTCCATAATGAGTATGGGTATGGGGATGGGTGATTACCCACAAAATTGAACGTGTATAGTTGCGGGTACAGGTACTATAGTACCCATCCCGCCCCGCACCTGCACTTATATATTATTATTATTATTATTTTTGGATGCTTTTGTTTGAGCTTAAATAAAATTAATTTTTGTTTTAAATAATTTAGAGATTATTTCTTAGAGATTTTTTAAAAAATGATTTTTAATTTGTTTGTATACAATTTTATAAAAATGATTTTTTAAAACTACAAAATTATCATAAAGGACATAAAAATGATTTTCAAAAAAACATGTTTGTTTGAAAAAATATTTTTTAAATACATGATTTTTCTAAATACACATATGTCTATCTACTCTCTTATGCATCTCTATCTACTATCTCTCTCACTCTTTACTATCTCATGTCTCTCTACCTCTCCTTTTTATTCCAAGGAAATAAATGAATTTAGGTCCTCCATTTTATAATTTTTAGATTCTCCTAACAAATAAACATATAAATCCTCCATTTTATAATTTTTAGATTCTCCTAACAAATAAACATATAAATAAATCATCACGAAAATATGCTAGTAATAGATTTTGGAGGTCCTGTTCTAATCTTAAAATTTGGGCCCTTAATAAAAAAAAAGTGCAATTTTAATAATTAAAAAATTGGAAAAATAAATTGTAGTCCCTATACAGATATCAAGCTACATGATGCTCTATCCATATCAATTTACATGATGCTCTACTCATACCAATTTTTAAAATTTAATCACAACAACAACGATTATTTATCGATATATTTTTGTTAAAGTGCAGGTAATGGTTATGAGTACGGGCACTTAAGTACCCAAAAGGAAAGGGTAGGAGCACGAATATGAATATTTTTTTAAACTACAGGTATGGTGACGAGTACTATACTACCCTACCCAAACCCTGCCCATTGCCATTCCTAATCATACATGGATGCTTCAATATCAATTTTTTTAAGTTCTTCAAGAACTATATAATAGATCTAACTTTGTGCAATCCTTCAAGAATGTATGAATATTGAATTCTTCTCGAATTCATTGAGAATACATACTGTTTGATTTTTAGTTCTTCAAGAACTATATAATAAATATAACTTTGTGCAATCCTTCAGGGAAACATGAATATTGAATTCTTCTGAAACTCATAGAGCAAAACATGTATAATAGATCTAAACATTATATTTGTGCAATTATTCAAGGATGCATGAATATTGAATTCTTATGGAATTCATAGGAATAAATATTGAGTTTTTAAGTTCTTCAAGAACTTTTAAACATATCTAAATAGTATGTAAAATAATAAATATGATTGCAATCCTTCAAGGATATATGAATATTGAATTCTTCTTAAATTCATTGAAAGTAAATAAACATGATATATATAAAAAAATATGATATGTAGATAATTAACATGAAAATTATGAAAGATATATATTCATTGGACTTACAGTTCTTAGAACTTCGTGTTGACAACATATTATTAACTAATCAAAACAACAACAAAATATAGGAGAATAGAGATAGATGAGAGAAAGATAAAAAAAAAAAAAAAAAAAAAAAAGAATAAGAGTCAGTTATTCTCTTATTTTTATTACAATGTTAACCGTATTTATAGGAACATAGGAACATTGACTTGAACCTAGCCTAATATTCATAATAGAAATTATATATTATTAAAGAGTGGATAACCAAACCAATAGACACACATGCTACCTTTCAAAAGAAAACAGGTCACACCGAGTATAAAGTAGGATAGCGCCATCGACATAGTAGGAGAGGAAACGAAGAAAATTGACTGTGGACACCTTCAGAATAAGGAAGATCAGCACAACCAAAAATTGTTCTATATTCCACAAGGTGTGAGTTGAGTTGAGCAAGAGTCTGTGGTAGGAACGACTTTGGTAACGGTAAGAGTATCACTTCATCCGCTTTCCTATGTGAAATATTTTATTTGATTATTTTGTGTTAAGTTTGTAACACCCCAAATTTTATAATAAACTATTTTATTAATCAAATAAGATTTTAATTAATTAATTTGGTGTTAAAATTATTGTAGAATATACTTTCATTAATTTTCTTTATATATGTGCATTTTATGATATGCTAATCCTATACATATTTGACTAAATAAGTTATATAAATAAAAAATATTATATTTTATTATTTTATATATTTTTCTAAAAATAATATTATTTTAGTATACATATTTTGAAGAATAAAATTTTAGGTGATTTTACGTGTATATCTGTGTTCGTAGTTATGTGATATTTTCTTGTATGTTTGACTAATGTTAAGTGCGAAAATATTTGTATTAAATTATTTCTAAGTATATCTTATTTTAGTTATTTATTTTATAAATTATTATATTGGGATAGTAGTAATATTGTGTTTGATTTCTTTTATTTTTATATACTTGTTATGACATTGTGATTTTATATATATTTATTATGATTTAGTAATTAATATAAAATGTTGATGTAATGTTTATTTATTTTATAAATTTGACAATTCTCTAATGATAGTAGTATTTTAATTCGATCATTTGGAAAAACAAGTATAATTATAGTGATTGTTTTGAATATGATAGTTTCAATTATTAGTAATATATATATATATATATAATTCTTAAAAGGTTAATTATTTTAATTACTCTAATTTATGATATATTAGTAACTTTTTGAAAATTAAATGATATTTGGAGGAGTATTAAAAATGAAATTAAATAATTATTAATTTTGTTTTAACAAACTAAAAATAATAATAGTAAAACGTAAAACAAATAAAGGGACCAATGGATTTGGCTCATGTGTGTGAAGGAATTTAAATTCTTAATTGTGTTAATAAAAAAAAAAGGGAGGTAGGGAAGTAGTATGCGCCGCCTAAGGAACAGGAAACAAAAATTTGCAACCGTTTGGCATCGGTGATTGATAACTATTCCATAAAACTTTTTCTGTTTTTGTCAAAATTTCAGTATGTTGTTTCACTCATCTAGTTAGTCAATTAAACATACTTTCTCATATTTTTAAGGATCCCAATTGTTAGAACCAGGATGGTTTAGAGAACAAATTCCTTATCTTGTTTTGATGTTAATGAAAGGTTTTTTTTGTGGTAACAATTTAGTGCAATAATAATTTATTTGAGTGTGCAGAAAATAAGATAAAAGAAAGCCCAGAAATCAGAGGAAACACCTAGGATAAGAGGAAGCGGGTCAGATTAAAGGAAGCGGATCGGATCAAAGAAAGTGTCTCGGATAAGAGGAAACACGTCCACCAGAGGATATCACAAGAATAAGTGACTAGAGGAAAGGAAATAATCAGAAGCAAAAGATTAGAGGAAAAACATGCGATCGTAGCTGTGTTGAACAACACACATCTATGGCTGAGTCTAAGCATCTAACTCTTATATATAATGCTGACTCTGCCCTACTAAGTTGCCTCTGGCTAGTAATTCAACACCAAAAGATGATTGCGTCTGACTCTGAACTTCACACTACTTTAACTCTGATTATTAGGCTCTGCCTCCAACAAAAGCAAGCGTCTGACTCTGATAAAAGTCATGATTTTGGAAGCTGACTCTGAAGACATGTTCTACATACAACTCATAAACATAATCCGATGAAAGCTCACTGCCTCTGACTCTGATACTAAAGATTCAAATGACCAAGTAGTTATTGTTTTCTGCACTTGAATAGATTAAAGTGTCCAATCAGTTACATTCTTAATTGCCCCGAATTGAATATCTCTTCAAATAGAAACGACCCAATTCAAATTAACGACAACGAATCTATGCAATCAAATAAAGAACATTATGGAATTAAAGCAACGATCAAATATTGAATTTTAGTAAGTGACAAGAAATGAATTTCAACAATCGTGAAACAACGATCAGAAAATTCAAAGCTCAAGAACAAAGAACAAATTCAAAGCAACAGTTGACTAAGCATCTAGACACAAATCAAAGCAACGATTATTAGAACTTTAATGCAACAAAATTATTATAAAATTGAAGAAACCAAAATTAAATAATCTGAACATTGGAAGAAGAAGAAGAAGCAATTGGAAAAGCTCAAACAGTTGACATCTATAAAAGGTTCTCACCACTTGAGTAACAAAAGAGGAAGAAACAAGAACACAACCATATGCAGTAAGACAACATATCTGAACACAACAACTACAACAACAAATCACTTAGAAATTATTTAGCACTACATTGTAGAAGGTGCAAACACGAGAAGGGGGGTTGAATTGTGTTTGACTAACTTGAATACTTTTTCTGCTTTTGCAATTTTAAAACAAAACTTGATGTATGAATAAAACAGAGTTAGCAGCGGATATAAAGTAAAGATAAAAACACATAATTTTATACTGGTTCACCGTTAACGAGGCTACGTCCAGTCCCTTCACCTTGAAGGATTTCACTAATTCAAACCTTGAATTACAACAGTTCGACTAACCCTCCAAGTCAGTCTTCTCAAACAGTCTAACAATCCTAGACTCTTGAGGAATACAGCACCTTGACTTCTTAAGTCAAGTCTTCTCCTACCAATCTGACAACCCCAGATTGTAGAAGGAATTACAACACCTTGAATCTAATTGCCAAGTAATCTGCTACCCCTTCGGACTCCCTCAGATTATGGACTCTACTTCAACAACATAGATCTAACACAAGAGAAAGAAATTAACATGAGTGCTTGCTTTTGGAAAGCTGGAACTCACAATTAACCTCACTGAAAACTCGAGTGTTTGCTTTTGGAAGTGTATGACTTTTCTGTGATTTTCGATACTAAGTCTTCTGCCTTGAGCCTCCTTTTATAGATGCAGATTAGGGTCTCTTCCAAGCTTAAATTCGAGCTGTATCTTGCCAGATACTCTTGCAAAAATACTTTGACCAATCGGGCTTCACTGAAATAAAAAACATATCTTTTTATGCTCCAGATTGCCTTTCAAAAATAACTTTGACCAATTTTGACTTTAATTAATTCTAGAACAAATCTTTCTTCCCGCCAATAGCTTCTGAATTCCATAAGTCTTCAATTTATTTTTGTATCAAATTCTTTTTAATACTTTGATCAAATTTTAATCAAATCTCCACCGATTATCATCATGATTAAATCTGAACCCTTTGATCTTCTGCTCTCGTCCACATCTGGACCATACTAAGTGATCTGCTGTGATCCTTTGATTTCAGCCAGCTCTGGACCACACTTTCTGATCTTCTGATCTCGGCCAACCTGGACTTGCAAACTGATCTGCTGTGATCCTCTAATCTCGGCCAATGCTGGACCACACATTCTGACCTTCTGATTTCGGCCAACACAGGGCCATGGTCTGATCTTCTGATCTCGGCCAACACTGGGCCATATACTTAAATCTTGACCATTGATCTGAACCTTTTCCCTCTGATCTGGACCAATTCTGAAATGGGTTTGGATTGAACTAAAATTAAATCTGGACAAATAATATTTCAGTCTGGACATTTTACCTTTTGATTTGGATCAGGTCTGGATCAAATCTAGACATCATTTCTTCTGGCTGGACTTAGTTTCATACCCTGAACCATGCTATCTTCTGGTCTGGGTCAAATCGGGATTGAGTCTCTTGTTCTAGACCCATTAATTTATCCACTGATTAAGTCTGGACTGTTTATCATTTCACTGCCAGGGCATCTTCTGGTCAGAATAACTTTTGGAATAAGTCTGACTTATGATTCCTTCTGGTCTGGATCAAGTCTCCCTTTAGCAGGCTTCCTTCTGGTCTAGTCCAAGTCTCCTTCTGACTTTTCTTCCTTCTGATCTGGGCCAACAAAGATATCCTCTGGTAATTTTAGGATGCATCCTCTGGTACCTTCTGGTGGCATTTAATGTAATCTTTCTAAGTACAAAATAAAGTTACATGGAGAGCTTTTGTAAACATCAAAATCCTAAGTACTTAGAACCAACTTTGTTCCAACAATCTCCCCCTTTTTGATGATGACAAAACCTTAACTTATTTTTCTATAACCCGAAGTGCTGAAATACTCCCCCTCAGACCAATCTCTCCCTCTAAGTCTAATACGAACTTTTTCTTCTCCTTTTCAACTCCTTCTTGAATCACTTTTTCTTTTCTTCTCTTCTCCTCTCCTTTTCAACTCCTTCTCTTTTCATCTCTTTTTGATTTATTTTTCTCTCTCCCTGTTTCTTCTCCTTTTCAACTCCTTCTCTTTTCATCTCTTTCTTTTTCGCTCCTCCTTTCTTTTTATCTCTCCTTTTCTACTTATTTCTCCTTTTTCTCTCTCTCTCTCTCCCCCTTTTTGTCATCAGCCAAAAAGCGGTCCTACTATTTTTGTATTTTTGGTTTTTTCTTTACAAAGTACAGAAATTAAAAACAAAAAATAAAAGACATAAAATTAAAATTACAAGAAAATTAAAAACTCCTAAGAAGACTACTTGAGCTAGTCAGATATGGAGATAATGTTGAGATGCTTCTTGATGAACTCGAACCTATCTTCAGGTAATACTTTGGTGAAGATGTCAACTTATTGATGGTTAGTGTCCACAAACTGGATGCTTAAAGTCCCTTTTTGAACATGGTCCCTAATGAAATGGTGTTTTAATTCAATGTGTTTGGCTCTAAAGTGTAAGATAGGGTTCTTGGTTAGGTTTATGGCTGAAGTGTTATCACAAAACAAAGGGATATTGGTTTCAAAGATTTTGTAATCTTCAAGTTGGTGTTTCATCCAGATTAACTGTGAGCTGCATCCTGCTGCTGATATATACTCAACTTCGGTTGTTGACATAGCAATGGTGCTTTGTCTTTTGCTTGACCAAGAGATCAAATTATCACCTAAGAAGGTGCAGTTGCCGCTTGTACTTTTCCTTTCCAACTTGTCTCCAACATAGTCGAAATCACAAAAACCTATGAGTTTGTAGGTGGGGGTTTTCTTGTATAACAGGGTAAGGTTGGTGGTTCTTTTAAGGTATCTCAGAATTCTTTTGACAGCAGTTAAATGGGATTCCCTAGGGTCAGCTTGAAAATGGGCACAGACACAAACACTAAACAAAATGTCAGGTCTAGAAGCAGTTAAATAAAGAAGGGATCCAATCATACCTCTGTATGTTTTATGATCTACCTTTTGGCTGGTTTCATCTTTCTCAAGTGAGCAGGTTGGGTGCATGGGGGTGGCCATAGGCTTACATTCACTCATTTTGAACTTTTTAAGAAGTTCTTTAGTGTATTTAGATTGGTGAATGAGTATACCTGATTTACCTTGGTGAATCTGAATTCCCAGGAAGAACTTAAGTTCTCCCATCATGCTCATTTGAAACTCTTTCTGCATTAGGTCAGAAAACTCCTTGCACAAAGTGCCATTAGTAGATCCAAAGATGATATCATCAACATAAACTTGAATAATTAAAATATCATTTTTAATGGATTTCCTAAATAGAGTATTATCAATCTGGCCTCTATCAAATTCATTCTTAAGCAGAAAGTTACTAAGTCTGTCATACCATGCCCTTGGTGCTTGTTTTAAACCATATAAAGATTTCTTAAGTTTAAAAACATAGTCTGGAAAATAAGAATTTTCAAATCCAGGGGGCTGTTTGACATAGACTTCCTCACTTATATAGCCATTTAAGAATGCACTTTTAACATCCATTTGATACAGCATTATATCATGATTAGCAACAAATGATAAAATAATTCTAATTGCTTTTAACCTGGCCACTGGAGCAAATGTCTCAATGTAATCGATACCTTCATGTTGACTGTCTCCTTGAGCTACTAATCTAGCTTTGTTCCTTACCACTTCACCTTTTTCATTGAGTTTATTCCTGAACACCCACTTGGTTCCAATAATGTTTTTGTTTGGTCTGGATACCAAATCCTAAACATCATTCCTTTGGAATTCATTCAGCTCTTCTTGCATTGCAAGTATCCAACCTTCTACTTCAGATTTGAAGATTTGTCGAATTCTGGCTTGAAGCTTTTGCTTTTTCAAGTTCTTTTGCCTACAACAGCTTCTGATTCTAATAAATAAACTTCTGGTTCTAATAAATCTGTAACAGCTTCTGATTCTGATAAATATCCAGATTTATCTTCTGACTAATTTTAGTTGTTTCTGACTTGATCAGATTTATCTTTTGATGATTTGTCTTGTGTTGCTAACTTGCTTGTATTCTCTACCTTTCCAAGTACTTCTGCTTCTGCTTCTGCTCCCTTTGGTTCTGGTGAATCTGCACTATGTTTATCTTGCTTTGATTTTTCAAGATCAAGCAGTTTGTCATATAACATAATACAAATCAAATAATTTAAAAATGAACTTAATACAGTCAAACCATTAATTCTGCTTCTGGTGGTTTCTGCTTGTTTTTGAAACCACTAGAATGCTGTTTCTGCTGAAGTGTTTAATTTGTGTGAATCACCTGGTTCCTCTGACAATTTGATAAGTTGCAGAATACTTATCTAGCTTTGATTTTTTAAGATCAAGCTTCTTGTTATCACAGTAAACATAAATTTCAAACAATAATAGTATTTACAGCAAGATGTAACCTCTATGTCAACAGTTTCAGTTTTACTCTGAAAAGCCTCTTGTTTCTGATTTTTAGGTTCTGAATCTGTACGCTTTGTGATTAGAAGGTTTGGATGAAGGGCTTTGAATTCCCTTCCAGGTTTGTAGTCTTGATGATTTTCACTGGAGGGTTTGAAGAACTCTCCTGATTCTGATTCTTCTCTTTCTGCTTTGGCTGATACACCATGTTCCTCTGGTGATTCTGAAACATGTTTTGGTTCTAGTAACTTTGGTGAATCTGGTGATTCTGATAACCTTGATGGTTCTGGTGATTCTGATAACCTTGATGGTTTTGGTGATTCTGGTAGTTCTGATTGTAGTTCTGGTTCCAGTATTGATTCTGATTCTGGTTCCAGTGTTGGTTCTGGTTCCAATTCCTGTGCCTTTGATATTGGTTCCAGTTCTGGTTCTGGTTCCAATTCCTGTTCTGATTTTGGTTCCAGCGTTGGTTCTGGTTCCAGTTCTTGTACCTCTGATACTGGTTCCAGTTCTGATTCTGGTACCAGTTCCTGTTCTGATTCGTGTGATGTGTGTGATTTCTTTGATATTTCCTGTTCCTCCTATGATTCTGGTTCTGGTAGGTTTTGTGTTAACCAGTTCTTCTTCTACCAGAGTCAATTGGCTTCTGTTTGGTAGATGTTGGAACATAAACCTTCTTCTACTTGTGCATTGCTAACATCCATTGTCCAAGCACCATTGTTGGTGTCTCCTGGTTGCTCAGAATATCTACAACATAGACAATTTGATCTTTTAGTACCCAGAACTGATTGGGTCCAGGTTTGTTAGTCTTAACAGCTCTCGGATCTTGTTCAGATTTTACCATTGGACAAGATAATTCAGAGTGACCTTTCTTAGCAAAAACATTAGAATGAATAGTTTTAGTATCAGCAATAGTTTCTGTAAAACCAAGACCTCTCTTTCCAATGTTACTGTTTCCATAAATCATAGATGCATATTTACTTCTTTCCATTCCATTAGAAATAAAGTTTTGAAAAAATTGCTCATGCATATCAGATTCACAAATAGTTTTGGAAGTGGAACAAATATTACTTTTGAGAGTTTGGTTTTCGTATTTGAGTCTTGCAACTTCGGTTTTAAAATCCTTGTTTTTCAGTTGCATACTCAGAATTTTGATTCTTTAAAACTTGTACTTCTTTGGTCAGATTTTTCTTATCTTCCCTAAGAGTTTTCAGTTTTAAAGACATCTTATTGTTCGCATTTAAAAAATCTTTTACAGCCTCAATTAATTCAGATTTAGTGAGATCAGAAAATACCTCACTGTCTTCATCTTCAGAATCTGTTCCAGAGCCTGAGCTGTATCCAGAGCTTGAGTTATTATGAGCCATCAGAGCCAGAATTGCTTCCTCTGATGTGCTTCCAAACTTGCCTGAATGACTGCTTCGATCATTCTTCCTTCTGCCTGCTTTCATTCTTGAGATTGTGCCTTTATGAGGTCCAGAGGCAGACCTGATGTGAGCCATCATTGCTGTTTTTGCCTCTTCTACATCAGACGATTCTTCTTCTGATTCTGATACATCCCAGGCCGCCATCATACCATTCTTTCTGAATCTGCAACTCTTCTTGTGTTGTTTGCCTTTTTCCAGATTTGGACATTCTGACTTGATATGTCCAGGTTCATTGCATCCATAATAGATGATGCTCTTCTTGTCAAATTCTTCCTTTCCTTTGCTGTTATGATTCTTCCTGGAGCCTCTCCTCTTTCTGTTTTCCTAGATCTAAACCATCTTTTTGGTTAAGTAAGCCATATCATCACAGTCACTATCGCTATCCTCTAATTTTGGTGCTGCCTTTGCAGCTTTCTTCTGTTTCGACTTCAGGGCCAGATTCTTCTTCTTCTTTGGTTCATCTGCTTCTAGTTCTATTTCATGAGACTGAGTGAGCTGATCAGATCTTCAAGTTTTAAGTTATTCAGATCTTTGGCTTGCTGAACTGCAGTAACCATTGGTCTCCACTTGGTTGGTAAGCTTCTTAGAATTTTCATGATCTGCTGTTGTGTAGCTTTTCTTCAAGACCTTCAGTCCAGATATCAGAGTCTGGAATCTAAAGAACATTCCATCAATGTCTTCATCATCTTCCATCTTGAACATCTCATATTGTTTGACCAGTATGTTAGCCCTTGCTTCTTGAACCTGCTGGCTTCCTTCATAGGTCAGAACCAGACTGTCGAATATGCTCTTTGTTGTTTCTTTATCTGTGCATCTGTCAATTTCTTTGAATGTGATGGCACTTTTCATGATGTTTCTGGACTTGTGAGGCAGCTTGTATAAGTTGCTCTGATCTGATTTCATATCTTCCATGTCCAGTTCTTTAGTTGGATCTCCTGGAACACTAGGTGTAGTATATCCTTTGACTACCAGCTTCCATAATTCAGGATCTTGAGATATGAAGAAACTTCTCATTCTGTCCTTCCAATACTCAGACCTTTCTCCATCAAACAGTGGTGGTCTGTTGATGTTGCCTCCCAAATCATCTTTGGATTCTGCCATGTTGAACCCCTTGGACCTTTCCTCAAACACTGTTAAGTGCTTAGCCTTGAGACCGAGCTCTGATGCCAATTGAAGGTGCAAACACGAGAAAGGGGGTTGAATTGTGTTTGACTAACTTCAATACTTTTTCTGTTTTTGCAATTTTAAAACAAAACTTGATGTATGAATAAAACAGAGTTAGCAGCGGATATAAAGTAAAGATAAAAACACATAATTTTATACTGGCTCACCGTTAACGAAGCTACGTCCAGTCCCTTCACCTTGAAGGATTTCACAATTTCAAACCTTGAATTACAACAGTTCCACTGACCCTCCAAGTCATTCTTCTCAAACAGTCTAACAATCCTAGACTCTTAAGGAATACAGCACCTTGACTTCTTAAGTCAAGTCTTCTCCTACCAATATGACAACCCCAGATTGTAGAAGGAATTACAACGCCTTGAATCTAATAGCCAAGTAATCTGCTACCCCTTCTGACTCCCTCAGATTGTAGATTCTACTTCAACAACTTAGATCTAACACAAGGGAAAGAAAATAACACGAGTGCTTGCTTCTGGAAAGCTGGAACTCACAATTAACCTCACTGAAAACTCGAGTGTTTGCTTTTGGAAGTGTATGACTTTTTTGTGATTTTCGATACAAAGGATTCTTCCTTGAGCCTCTTTTTATAGATGCAGATTAGGGTTTCTTCCAAGCTTAAATTCGAGCTGTATCTCGTCAGATACTCTTGCAAAAATACTTTGAAGATTCAGGCTTCACTTAAATAAAAAAACATATCTTTTTATGCTCCAGATTGCCTTTCAAAAATAACTTTGACCAATTCTGACTTTAATTAATTCTGGAACAAATCTTTCTTCCCGCCAATAGCTTCTGAATTCCACAAGTCTTCAATTTATTTTTGTATCAAATCCTTTTTAATACTTTGATCAAATTTTAATCAAATCTCCACCGATTATCATCATGATTAAATCTGAACCCTTTGATCTTCTGCTCTCCTCCACATCTGGACCATACTAAGTGATCTGTTGTGATCCTCTGATTTCGGCCAGCTCTGGACCACACTTTCTGATCTCGGCCAACCTGGACTTGCAAACTAACATGCTGTGTGATCCTCTAATCTCGGCCAACGTTGGACCACACATTCTGACCTTCTGATTTCGGTCAACACTGGGCCATGGTCTGATCTTCTGATCTCGGCCAACACTGGGCCATATACTTAAATCTTGACCATTGATCTGAACCTTTTCCCTCTGATCTGGACCAATTCTGAACTGGGTCTGGATTGAACTGAAATTAAATCTAGACAAATAATATTTCAGTCTGGACATTTTACCTTATGATTTGGATCAGGTCTGGATCAAATCTGGACATCATTTCTTCTGGTCTGGACTTAGTTTCATACCCTGAACCATGCTATCTTCTGGTCTGGGTCAAATTTGGATTGAATCTCTTGTTCTGGACCCATTAATTTATCCTCTGATTAAGTCTGGATCAAGTCTGGACTGTTTATCATTTCAATGCCATGCCATCTTCTAGTCAGAATAACTTCTGGAATAAGTCTGACTTATGATTCCTTCTGGTCTGGATCAAGTCTCCCTTTGGCAGGCTTCCTTCTGGTCTGGTCCAGGTCTCCTTCTGACTTTTCTTCCTTCTAATATGGGCCAACAAAGATATCCTATAGTAATTTTAGGATGCATCCTCTGGTACCTTTTGGATGCATTATTTGGTGTCTTCATCTTCTACCTCTGGAACCTTCATCTTCATCTTCTGGTGGCATTTAATGTAATCTTTCTAAGTACAAAATAAGGTTACATGGAGTGCTTTTGTAAACATCAAAATCCTAAGTACTTAGAACCAACTTGGTTCCAACAATTGTATCATTATCTTTATTGTGCTAAGTTTGTGAGTTTAAATTTCATATGCTCTGATTGAGAGAAACCCATAAACAAAACAAAACACCTGTGTAACCTACCCGATAATGGTTGTATACCTCAACGACTTGTGGTTTTCAAGTTGGATATTAAGAAGACTTAACTTGTGAAGTTAAATGGTTGTAATTTGGTTTAAATTACTATATTTAATTCTTTTGGGTGAAGGGACATGATATAGCTACGGGGGTGGTAGTGAACAGGGATAAATTATTGTGTTATCCCTCTTCCCTCTATTTAATGCTTGCGTCTTTACTTGTTTTATTTTCACCATTAGTTACCCCATGAATTTATTTAAAAGCGAATACACAATTCAAACCCCCCTTTTCTTGTGTATTTTCCATTTTCACCAATTTCTCTATAAAATACACAACTTCTCAATTTATAGAATTCATTATTTTGCACTATTCTTCTTCACTGTAAGTTCGATTTTAGTGTAACCAATTCCAAAATGACCGTGTGAACAATGACTATATTATCCATTGATTATTTTCTGATTTAGGGTAAGTTTACTTCACTCAATTTCGAAATTAACCCTTTTAGAGTGTGTTATCATAAATTGTCGAATTAGATCGATTGAAGGACAAGGAGTCAAAGAACAGAGACTTTTTGCTTGTGAACTCATATTTGCGTTTGAAAGCATCGAAATAAGGTAAGAGATGAGATATGGTTTGAATTCATGAGTATAATATTGTGAGATGAACAGGAAAGCCGTATTTCCCAACAATTCATGCAGAGCTTGTTATGTACGGTAATAGCCCTTTGAAGGATAAATTAATGAGCAAATATGGAAATTGTGAGATTAAAATGTGGAATAGAAACATTTATAAGATGTTGATTGATTTAATTTTGTTCAATGTGTAGTATTTGATATTGTTGTGATATTAGATGTCGAATGAATTTTGTGCATATGTTTAATTAGACGAGTTTATGTGATGTGATGATAAAAGATGAATGCATTGTATGGTATAAGTTTATGTGATGATGATGTATGATTGATGATAGTGATGCTATAAATTTGTGATGTGATTATAAACCTTGAAGAATGTATTGTGTGGGATAATAATTTATGAAATTGACGATTGAGATGTTACCAAATTGTGATGTCAACCCATAGTTGATGAAATAGTGGTGATTCTAATTTGTGCTAATGATAATGCTCTTAATGGAGTAGTCTAGGCCAACAAGTGGAGAAAATAGATGTTGGGAGTTTTTAAAGTTGATGAAATTTTTTGAAGTGGAGATTATTTTGTCATCATATAGTTAGGGCCTGATAAGCCTAGTGATTTCGGGTAGTACAACTTAATGGGCCTGATCGTGGTGGTCTACTGTTGAACCTTAAAGCAAGATTGTTAGACCTTGGAGGTATTCGGGTGGAGAATTTCTATGCGACTTGGAGGTAGCCCTCCAAATATTGGGAGCTACCATGCAACACATGTTTACCTCGATTGCCGCGTATATATGTCTTTGGTTAAGTTGAGGGAATCTATGAGGACAGAGCCAATTTGAATTATCTGTCCACTTATGTGGTAGCATAGTATCAAGCCTCCTAACCAAGTACTTCAGAGTTAGAATGGTACCACATTGTGAATAAGTAGAGTCTAAGCTATAACATTGCATTTTCTTGTGATTGTTTTGTTGTGATTAATGTATTTCGGTAGTGATAACAATTTCTCTTGTATGATGTGATGATATATTGATTTTACTTGAGTGATTTTGACATTATAATGTGATATTATTTTTCATGAATATTTTAATATATTGGGATGTGTTATGATACAATTTATTATGATTGTTTGCATGTTCTTATTTATATTATAATATCAACATGATTTCGAAACTCACCTCCTTTTTTGTTTGTGTTTGACTGGCTTGGCCCTGCATTTGTGAAATCACAATTATTACAAGTTAATGAATCTTGAAGTTCAAGTTCGGGAAAAGCCCCGCTCTGATAGGTGATACCGGGAATGACAATCATATGTTGTATTTTACTTATTTAATTAGAAATGACTTTTTGTATGAAAATCTTATAAGTACTAGTAAGTTTTTTGAATTAAATTAATAAATTATAGTTTAATCAAGTTTATGGAGATTGCACTGTTTTATAGGAGGAAACAAGTTTAAAGTGTTTCTTTTGTATTTTCAGAAACATGATATCGTAAATAACTTGTAAAATATTCTTTTTCCTCTGAAAGTGTTTTTATTTATTAGCTGCAAATTTTTATAAAACTATGGTATAAATTATTATATATATTATTTTGGAGTTTAGGGTGTCACAAAGTTGATGTATTATTCCTTAAGACATGTGTCTTATGTGAATTACATGTTTACGAGAGATATTTTAGATTAAATAAAACTGTATTTTGATTGGTAATGTGTGGTTACCAAAGGTGATGACTCTGCTTCTAAATCGGGTGGACTTGGGAACATGTCGAATACTTTTGAACGCACCGTGTGAGTTATTCTTTTGGTGACTAAATAAGGTGATAGAAATGTTGTATGCATTGGCCTAGACCTAGTCACATATCTTGAGGCAAAATTCCAAATTAATGTTTTGATCATAATCAAACAAAAGTAAATAAAATCTTCTAATTATGATTCTAAAAATGTGTTGTTATTTAACATGTGTTTTGAGTGTATTAATCAAAGATAGGCATCAAACGTAACAACAAAGATCAATTTGGAAAAAGCAAGATCATTCTGAGAAAGCAAGAATGTCCTGGTTATTAAACAGAAAAAATGAAAATCATTCCAATTTTCACAACACTCAGCCTAAGAACATTATGATTTACAAAAGAACAAAGATTTCGTTAAATCCATATCATTCTAGGCTGCGAAATTATATCAAATCTTAGGTACAAATCATCAGTCTTCATTCTAAAATCACATAATTATAAACGCAAGACAACTCTGGACAGATTCGTTAAAGAAAGATCAACAAAGGCAAAAGCAAAACATCAAGAACAAAAAGCAAGATCAATCTCCAGAATGATGGCTAAAAACAAGCAAGTACAACCTGGACAGAAATGATAAAGACACTACAACCCTGACATGCATAATAGAACAGAAAGACATGACATACAACAACTTTTCATAAGCTCAAAATCCAACATTCACTCAAAATAGAAACGAAGAACGTTTTGGTGATAAACAAAGACCGTTCTTGTTATATTACAACACATGTCTATTAAAAGAAAAGACTCGACAGCCTATTTCTTAATGGCTATATGAGCTGTCAGAAGCCTTCATCTAACCTATAAAAGGAACTTCAAGGCAAAGGAAATAGCAAGAGTTCAAAGTGCAAGCAATCATTCACTTAAACAATCATTCTTGAGTAATCTAAGCTCTTGAATTAAGCAAAGGCTCCAATTCTTCTTTACTCGATTTAAGGATCTATTTTTTGAGTATGTTTGCTGAAAATCAAACTCAAACAAGTGTTGAGTATAGTCTGATCCATCAATCCCTTTTAAAACAGTTTATTTGAAACTCAAGATTATAGAGTTAAAGATAGTTTGAGTGTATTGTAAAAATCCTTTGTGATTAAAAGGTGACTTGTAAAATCTTTTTTGGTTTGAAAGGTAATCATTCAAAATCCCTTCAAGGTTGTAAGGTGAAATATTGTAACTGATCAAGATGGATCTCAAAGATTGGTATGAAAAGCAAGAAAGTACTTGTTTAAACACTTTAGTGAAAAAGCTCACTAATTGTGAGGACTGGACGTAACCCTCTTTGGGTGAACCAGGATATATTGTTGTATGAATTCTCTTTCCCTTATCTCTATTTATTTCTCACTCATTTTGCTCCAATCACATAGTTAATTTTTTATTTTTATATCACTAACCAAGAACGTTATGCTTTTGTTGTCTATCAAACCAAGATCAATCTTGAGTTAACATAATTTAATACATAAATTAATTTTAAAAAGGAATCACAATTTGAAACCCCGTTCCTTGTGATTAACATTATCACTTCAATTTGAATTAGAGCCAGCCTCTAAGAATGAACACTCAAAAAGTGTTAGAGAAAAGATCTAGGAGACATTATCGAAAGCTAAGTACATCGTCGAAGGAGGATCCTCGAACATACCACCTTACTTTGATGGTACAGACTACTACTTTTGGAAAAGTAAAATGGAGTTGTTCCTAAAATCACATGACACAGGAATGTGGCACATCATAACAGATGGAGACTTGATACCAAGAGTTTATCAAAATGACTCAACATCTGCTAAAAAGAAAGAAGCAGATTGGACAATTGAAGACAAAGTTCAGGTACTTCTAAACTCTAAAGCTCAATTATTTTTGTCATGTGCCTTAAGTAGGGAAGAAAGTGAAGAATAGATGAATGTGATACGGAAAAAAAGGTATGGGATACATTACAAATCCATCATGAAGGAACAAGCCATGTTAAAGAAACAAGAATTGATATTGGCATACAAAAGTTTGAACTATTTGAAATGAATGAAGGAGAAACCGTTGATGAAATGTATTCAAGATTTAAAACCATAGTATATGAAATGTGTTCTCTTGGCAAGGCATACTCAGTACAAGACATAGTCACAAAAATCATGAGATGTCTTCCAATCATATGGAGATCAATGGTAACAACCATAAGCAAGCCAAGAATCTTGAGGTACTCGGATTAGAAGAACTCATGGGATCCTTGCGAGCACATGAAATGCTACCACAAAAGGACAAACCAGCAAAGAAAGGCAAAATAATAGCTTCAAAATCATCTCAAAATCCTCAAGAAAACACATCATTACAATTAGATGAAAAAGAAATCTCAAAAGAAAGTGGTCAATAAGATATTGATGAAGAAGTAGTTCTTCTTACAAGAAAAATCCAAAGGATGATGAGAAGAAGGGATCAGATCAAGAGAGGCATTCCAAAAAAGAAGGAAAACTTTAAAACATAAGTAGACAAAAGTAAGATTACATGTTTTGGATGCAACAAACTAGAACATTACAAAACTGAATGTCCTTCAAACAAAAGAACACCAAAAAGGTTCCCATTCAAGAAAAATCCATGATGGTTACTTGAGATGATTTTGATGAATTAGAAACAGAAGAAAGTGAAAAGCCAACATATGTTTAATAGTAAACTCAGAAGATAATGAGGTAACAAGTTCTGAACTATGTCTTGTGTGTGAACACATGGAAAAAGAATTTGATAATCTATTAAACGACTCTAATCTTCTTGCCCAAAAATGCAGTTCTTTAAAGGAACAAGTTTAGTAAGAAAAGGAAGAAAAAGAGAAAACTCAAGCTATGAATGATGAACTAAAAAAAAATCATTCAAAGCATGCAGGAATCTCAATTTAAAAAAATTGAAGAATCTAAAAGTCAAGAATGTTCTACGACTCAAAAGGAGAATGCTCTTCTTTAAACTGAAATTGAATATCTTAAAAATGATATGTCAAATTTCATTAAATCTAATGAAACCTTCCAAAGAATCATGGGATCTCAAGTAGGCATATTTGATAAAGCTGGACTCAGCTTTGACAAATCTCAAAAACAAAAACATCATGAAAATTATTTTGTCCTTGAAAGAAAGGAAGACAAGTGCAAAAAAAATGTTCATACTGTAGTAAAATTCGATATTTGGAGTATGCATGTTATTTCAAAAAACGGGATAAAAAATTTAAAACTAGAAGGTCTTTTAAAAAGGAAGAACGTTTTGGAATCAGATCAGAACCTTCTCCAAAAGAATTTAAAAAGGAAGAACGTTCTGAAATCATATTAGAACCTTCTCCAACAATTTTCAAAAAGGAATAACGTTATGGAATTAGATCTAAACCTTCTCCAAGAACAACAAGAAAATGCTCTTATTGTTCAAAAATAGGTCATAATGAATGAAACTTTATTTTAAAGAGAAAACCAGTATCAAGGAAAAAACTAACTCTTAAAGACCTAAGACTAAATGGGTACCTAAAAGTCTTATAACATCTAATGCAGGTTGATTCTCAAAATGTCAAGAAAAAGCCATGGTACTTGGACAGTGGCTATTCAAGACATATGACAGGAGATAAACAATGTTTTATGTCTTTTGTCAAAAAAGATAGAGGATCTATAACCTTTGGGAACAATGACCAAGCAAAGATTAAAGGTAAATATACTATTGGTAAGGAAAACTCTGCTAAAATTACTTATGTTCAATATGTTGAAGGTCTGAAACATAATCTTCTAAGCATTAGTAAACTATGTGACAATGGTTTTGAGGTTATATTTAAACCTAACATATGTGAAGTCAAGCAAGCAACTTCTGGTGAAATTCTTTTCTATGGAATTAGGAAGAAAAATCTTTATGTTTTATATCTTGAAGAATTGCCTAATGAATCATGTTTTATGTCCGACAAAGACAAATGGATATGGCATAAATGAATTGGACATATGTGTATGAAAACTATCTCAAACTTATCCAAAATAAATTTTGATCTTGTTAGAGGTCTGCCCAAAATAAATTTTGATAAGGATAAAATATGTGAAGCTTGTGCAAAAAGAGAACAAGTCAAAAGTAGTTTCCATTCAAAAGATTTTATTTCATTAAAAAAAAATCCTTGAACTACTTCACGTTGATCTCTTTGGCCCTACCAAAACAACAAGCTTAAGAGTAATGAAATATGGCTTTGTTATTGTTGATGACTTTTCTTGATACACATGGGTACTCTTTTTAAAAGAAAAAAATGATGCATCTGATGCTTTCAAAACTTTATGCATAAAGGTACAAAATGAAAAAGACTGTAACATAATCTCTGTAAGAAGTGATCATGGAGGAGAATTGTAACACCCCGAGTTTAAAACACAGCGCGAGTGTATTTTTTTTTTCAACCGAGTAATTAAATAAAATAATTTTCGAATTAATTCAAGAGAATTAAAATAAAATTAAGTCATTTCTTAAAATAATTTGTCGTGATCTAAAACGACAAAAGTATTTAATTAATTACACCGTGATTGAAATCAAGTAAGATATTTTTGGAAATTTAATCTTCAAAATATACCAAAATAAAATACATCCAAAAGTTGTATCCTAGACCCACCAAAATATTTATCAAAGTGCGGAAAATATACAATTATCCCAAACCAAAATATTATCTGAGTTGCGGAAAGAAAATATACAATAATCCCAAAATAAGTAAATGCAGCCCTCAACACTAGGCCCTATACAAAAAGTCTAGTCTGATCATGCACTAAGCTATAGTAGCAAGTGATTTCCACCGCCTCCTCCACAAATCTCGTCTTCACCCCAGTTGTCCGTCCCTCTACATTGTCCACGAATAATCCGTACGTGAAGATCAGGGGAAACTAACGCCGTATCCGTCGTTAGTGTAACCATCGGTGGGACGGGTTTAGGTATCATCTGAGGGCAAAGCCCAATTTTTCACAATAATAGTAAAGGGTCACCGACCGAAATTAACAAATAACACATAGCATTTATGTCAATAATAACAAATAAATCCATGGCATACCATATAACAATGATGATAAATAAGGATGCTCATTTTGAAATTTCATGACATGTATGCCCTTTTCAAACAGCAACCAATTAATATGGAAAACATGTTGTAAGTACAACCATCAACTCAGCAATCACAACCATTCATCAGAAATTCAGATTTTATAAGATACTTACACACATCAATTTCCAATCATCAACATATATCCAAATCATGACCCACCGGTCAACCACCCCGATGCAATATGTATATGCTCACAACATCAATAAAGATCTCCAGAACTTCATCATCACCACTTCAAAACTATTCCAAAAACTCCTTTTTAATTTATCATAAATCTTTCCAGTGTTTCCCCAACTCTTAAAGTTCATATGGCAGTGTCTAAAACTTGAATTTCTGGAAAACACGAATCTGTATTCGAATACAGCACCCTTGTATTCGAATACAGAAGCTAAAATAGTGAAAAATCAGCATTCTGTATTCGAATATTAGGGTGTTGTGTTCGAATACAGTGGCAAAATTTCAATCCTGTATTCGAATACGACAGGGTCGTATCCGAATACAGATGCTAAGTCAGAAGCAAAACTCCCTCATCTGTATTCGAATACAGAGGCCCGTATTCGAATACAAGTTCAAAAATTTGAATAAAACAGAAGCTTTGCAGGCTGTATTCGAATACACCTTCGAATTCAGTGAAATTTTCCTGAAACTTCAACACATTTTCAAATTCTTTTCTTTGAAAAACCAACACAACACCAAAACAAAATCACCATTCTTTTGAAACCACAAAACTCAAAATATTTTTCATCATCAACAAATTTTCCAGAAACACCTTCACCCATTTAAATCCTTCTCCTTTAAAAATCATCATCAACACAATCAACAACAGATTTTTCAAAAAAGCACTTCCACCATTTTAAATCTTTTTCTTTTGAAACCATCATAAACACCAGATTTTTATCAACATAGCAACAAACAGAATCACCAACACCAGATTGTTCTTAACATAGCAACAAACAGAATCACCAAACCAGATTGTTTTCAACATAGCAACTAACAGAATCACCAACACCAGAATAACCTCACAGTTTTTCTTAAACCACCCAAAACAGAATGTCAACCACAAAAAATCATACATTTTTCAACGTTTACATTTGGATCATTTCTCAAAAACAACATGCAAAGTATTTTCCAGTATTCTTACACAACCAAAACAACATGCAAAGCATTTTCTAGTATTCGCACACAACCAAAACAACAATGTTATATCAGCCAAAACAGCAACATCACAGAATCATCAAACATCAACAGGATGCATTTTTCGCATTTTATAACAACATGCACAATAGTTTCGTTTTTCAAACTAGAAACTAAAATATGATCACACATCAAACATGCATTTACAGCCCTAAAATGCAAACTAGAAAGTGGAAGGTGCCCCTTACCTCTGTTACGTTTTTGCTCTCGTTCACATTTCTACGACAAAAGTCGGCGAAGTTTCCGTTTGCGTTTACCGCTACCAAAGTTAGTTCTCTAGCTCCGTAATAGACAAGGGAGAAGAGGTGTTACCAACAAGGGAGAAGATTATGTTTTATCCCTTTAACTAACAGAACATTTTTAATAGACAAGGGAGAAGAGGTGTTACCAACAGTTCATGTACCAATAATATGACCTTTCTGGTTTCCTCCAAAGGAAACTTTGCCTCCATTCTTCATAGTCAGATCCAGAAACATAGATTTATCTCCTGTCATGTGCTTGGAGCAGCCACTGTCAAGATACCAAGTTTTGTGTTGTTGACCAGACCTTGCCTTTTCTCTGTCAGAATCAGAGTCAGAGTCAGACTCAGATTCAGACTTGGCGTCTGTTCGAGCCATTAGGGCCAGTTCTTCTTCTGGCCTGTTTGAGCAGTTTCCTTGATTCTGTTTTGGTTTATAAATCATGTTCCTCTGATGATTATGGAACATGTTTTGATTCTGGTAATTTTGGTGAATCTAGTGATTCTGATAACCATGATAATTTTGGTGATTCTGGTGATTTGGGTGAATCTGGTGGTTCTGATGAATTTGGTAATTCTAGTGATTCTGGTAATTCCTGATCTGATTTTGGTTCTAGTTCTAGTGTTGATTTTGATTCTGGTTCCAGTATTGGTTCTGGTTCCAGTGTTGGTTCTGGTTCCAGTTTCTGTGCTTCTGATACTGGTTCCAGTTCTGGTTCTGGTTCCAATTCATGTTCTGGTTCCAGTTTTGATTCTGGTTCCAGCTCTGGTTTTGATTCTGATTCCGGTTCTGGTTGAGTTGACCAGACCTTTTTCCATCAGACTCATATTGCATTTGTCTTGTTGTAGCAGGAACATAAACCTTCTTCTACTTGTGCATAGCCAACATCCATTGTCCAGGCACCATTGTTGGTGTCTCTTTCTGGTTGCTCAGAATATCTACAACATAGACAATTTGATCTTTTGGTACCCAGAACTGATTGGGTCCAAGTTTGTTAGTCTTAACAGCTCTCTGATCTTGTTCAGATTTTACTAGTGGACAAGATAGTTCAAAGTGACCTTTCTTAGCACAAACAATACATAAAATATCATAATGAACAGCTTTACTTTCAGCAATCGTTTCTGTAAAACCAAGACCTCTCTTTCCAGTGTTACTGTTTCCATAAATCATAGATGCATATTTACTTCTTTCCATTCCATTAGAAATAAAGTTTTGAAAAAATTGTTCATGCATATCAGATTCATAACCAGTTTTGGAAGTGGAACAAGCATTACTTTTGAGAGTTTGGTTTTCAGATTTGAGTCTTGCAACTTCAGTTTTAAAATTCTTGTTTTCAGTTGCATACTCAGAATTTTGATTCTTTAAAACTTGGACTTCTTTGGTCAGATTTTTCTTATCTTCCCTAAGAGTTTTCAGTTTTAAAGACATCTTATTCTATGCATTTAACAAGTCTTTTACAGCATCAATTAATTCAGATTTAGAGAGATCAGAAAATACCTCATTGTCTTCATCTTCTGATTCTGTTCCAGAGCCTGAGCTGTATCAAGAACTTGAGTTGGTATGAGCCATCAGAGACAGAATTGCTTCCTTTGATGTGCTTCCAGGCTTGCTTGAATGACTACTTAGTTCATTCTTCCTTCTACCTACTTTCCTTCTTGAATTCGTGCCTTTATGAGGTCTAGAGGCATACCTGATGTGTGCCATCTTTGCTATTTCTGCCTCTTCTTCATCAGACGATTCTTCTTCTGATTCTGATACATCCCTGGCAGCCATCAGACCCTTCTTTCTGTATCTAGAACTCTTCTTGTGCTGTTTGCCTTTTTCCAGATTTGGACATTCTGACTTGATATGTCCAGGTTTATTGCACCCATAACAAACAATACTTTTCTTGTCAGATTCTTCCTTTCCTCTGTTGTTATGTTTCTTCTTGACGCTTCTTCTCTTCCTGTTTTCCCAAAGCTTAACCATCTTTTTGGTTAAGTAAGCCATATCATCACAATCACTGTCACTATCCTCTGATTTTGATGCTGCCTTAGCAGCTTTCTTCTGTTTCGACTTCATGAGACCTGAGTGCGCTACTCAGATCTTCAAGTCTTAAGTTATTCAGATCTCTGGCTTGCTGAACTGCAGTAACCATTGGTCTCCACTTGGTTGGTAAGCTTCTTAGAATCTTTTTAACATGATCTACTGTTGTGTAGCTTTTCTTCAAGACCTTCAGTCCAGATATCAAAGTCTGGAATCTGCAGAACATTCCATCAATGTTTTCATCATCTTCCATCTTGAACATCTCATACTGTTTGACCAGTATGTTAGCCCTTACTTCTTGAACCTGCTGGCTTCCTTCATAGGTCAGAACCAGACTGTCGAATATGCTTTTTGATGTTTCTTTATCTGTGCATCTGTCAAATTCCTTGAATGTGATGACACTGATCATGATGTTTCTAGACTTGCGATGAAGTTAGTGTAATCTGCTCTGGTCTGGTTTCATATCATCCATGACTAGTTCTTTAGTTGGATCTTCTGGATCAGTAGGTGTAGTGTATCCTTTGACTACCGTCTTCCATAGTTCAAGATCTTGAGATATGACGAAACTTCTCATTCTGTCCTTCCAATACTCAAACCGTTCTCCATCAAACAGTGGTGGTCTGTTGATGTTGCCTCCCAATTCTTCTCTGGATTCTGCCATGTTGAACCCTTGGGACCTTTCCTCAAACACTGTTAAGTGCTCAGCCTTGAGACCGAGCTCTGATGCCAATTAAAGGTGCAAACACGAGAAGGGGGGGTTGAATTGTGTTTGACTAACTTGAATACTTTTCTTGTTTTTACACTTTTAAAACAAAACTTGATGTATGAATAAAAACAGAATTAGCAGCGGATATAACGTAAAAATAAAACATAGAATTTTTATACTGGTTCACCGTTAACGAGGCTACGTCCAGTCCCTTCACCTTGAAGGATTTAACTAATTCAAACTTTGAATTACAACAGTTCCACTGACCCTCCAAGTCAGTCTTCTCAAACAGTCTAACAATCCTAGACTCTTGAGGAATACAGCACCTTGACTTCCTAAGTCAAGTCTTCTCCTGCCAATCTGACAACCCCAGATTGTAGAAGGAATTACAACGCCTTGAATCTAATTGTCAAGTAATCTGCTACCCCTTCTGACTCCCTTAGATTGTAGACTCTACTTCAACAACTTAGATCTAACACAAGGGAAAGAAAATAACACGAGTGTTTGCTTCTTGAAAGCTGGAACTCACAATTAACCTCATTGAAAACTTGAGTGTTTGCTTTGGAAGTGTATGACTCTTTTGTCATTTTCGGTGCTAAGTATTTTGCTTTGAGCCTCCTTTTATAGATGCAAATTTGGGCCTCTTCCAAGCTTAATTTCAAGGTTTTTTTCCTCAAAAGTCTAGGGTTGTTAGACTTTGTGAGAAGACTGACTTGGAGGGTCAGTGGTACTTTCTAATTTAAAGTTTTTGAATTAGTGAAATCCTTTAAAGTGAAGGGACTGGACGTAGCCTAGTTAACGGTGAACCAGTATAAAATTCTTAGTTTTTATTTACTTTATATCCGCTGCTAACTGTGTTTTAATTGATACATAATTGGTTTTGTTTTAAAACCAAAAACTATTCAAGGTAGTCAAACACAATTCAAGCCCCCCTTCTCGTGTTTGCACCTTCAATTGGTATCAGAGCTCGGTCTCAAGGCTGAGCACTTAACTCGTGTTTGAGGAAAGGTCCAAGGGGTCAATAACATGGCAGAATCCAAAGATGATTTTGGAGGCAACATCAAGAGACTACCGCTGTTTGATGGAGACAGGTTTGAGTATTGGAATGACAGTGTGGGAAGTTTCGTCATATCTCAAGATCCTGAATTATGGAAGCTGATAGTCAAAGGATACACTGCACCTACCGTTCCAGGAGATCCAACTCAAGAACTAGACATGGCAGATATGAGTCCAGACCAGAGCAGATTATACAAACTGCATCACAAGTCCAGAACCATCATGATCAATGCCATCACATTCAAGGAATTTGACAGATGCACATATAAAGAAACAGAAAAGAGCATATTTGACAGTCTGGTTCTGACCTATGAAGGAAGCCAGCAGGTTCAAGAAGCAATGGCTAACATATTGGTCAAAAAGTATGAGATGTTCAAGATGGAAGATGATGAAGACATTGATGGAATGTTTTGTAGATTCCAGACTCTTATATCTGGACTGAAGGTCTTGAAGAAAAGCTACACAACAGCATATCATTACTAGAAGATTCTAAGAAGCTTACCAACCAAGTGGAGACCAATGGTTACTGCAGTTCAGCAAGCCAGAGATCTGAATAACTTAAGACTTGAAGATCTGATCAGCTCACTCAAGTCTCATGAAATAGAACTGGAAGAAGATGAACCAAAGAAGAAGAAGAATGAAGGTGCAAACACGACAAGGGGGGTTGAATTGTGTTTGACTAACTTGAATACTTTTCCTGTTTTTACACTTTTAAAACAAAACATGATGTATTAATAAAAACAGAGTTAGCAGCGGATATAAAGTAAAAATACAACACAGAATTTTTATACTGGTTCACCGTTAACGAGGTTACGTCCAGTCCCTTCACCTTGAAGGATTTCACTAATTCAAACCTTGAATTACAATAGTTCCACTAACCCTCCAAGTCAGTCTTCTCAAACAGCCTAACAATCCTAGACTCTTGAGGAATACAGCACCTTGACTTCCTAAGTCAAGTCTTCTCCTGCCAATCTGACAACCCCAGATTGTAGAAGGAATTACAATGCCTTGAATCTAATTACCAAGTAATTTGCTACCCCTTCTAACTCCCTCAGACTGTAGACTCTACTTCAACAACTTAGATCTAACACAAGGGAAAGAAAATAACACGAGTGTTTGCTTCTTGAAAACTGGAACTCACAATTAACCTCACTGAAAACTTGAGTGTTTGCTTTGGAAGTGTATGACTCTTTTGTGATTTTCAATGCTAAGTATTCTGCCTTGAGCCTCATTTTATAGATCCAGATTTGGGCCTCTTCCAAGCTTAATTTCGAAATGAATCTTGATGGATTCTCTTGCAAAATTCACTTGACCAATTGGGCTTTATTTAAATAAAAAACATATCTTTTTTAAGCTTCAGATTTTCTTTCAAAATAACTGGCCAATCAAGTCTTTAGTTCCTTCCCGCCAACAGCTCCTGAGTTCCACAATACTTCACTTTATTTTTGTAACAAATCTTTTTAATACTTTGATCAAAATAAATTAAAATCTCCACCGTTAATCCTCATGATTAAATCTGGACCATTTGATTTTCTACGCTAGTCCACATCTGGACCATACTAATTGATATGTTGTGATCCTCTGATTTCGGCCATCCCTGGACCACACTTCCTAACCTTTTGATCTTCTGATCTCGGCCATCCTGGTCTAGCAAACTGATCTGCTGTGATCCTCTGATCTCGGCCACTGCTGGACCACACATTCTGACCTTCTGATTTCGGCCAACACTGGGCCATGGTCTGATCTTCTGATCTCGACCAACATTGGGCCAAATAATTAAATCTAAACCATTGATCTGAAAATCTTCCCTCTGATCTGGACCAATTCTGGACAAATAATATTTCAGTCTGGACATTTTACCTTTGATTTTGGATCAGGTCTGGATCAATTCAGGAAATCATTTCTTCTGGTCTGGACTTAGTTTCATACCCTGAACCATGCTATCTTCTGGTCAATCAAATCTGGGTTAATTCTCTTGTTCTGGACCCATTAATTCATCCTCTGATTAATTCTCGAACAAGTCTGGACTGTTTATCATTTCACTGCCAGGCCATCTTCTGGTCAGAATAACTTCTGGAATAAATCTGACATTTGATTCCTTCAGGTCTGGATCAAGTCTCCCTCTGATAGGCTTCATTCTGGTCTGGTCCAGGTTTCCTTCTGACTTTGCTTCTTTCTAATCTGGGCCAGCAAAGATATCTTCTGGTGATGTTTTGACATCCTAGAGTATCTTCTGGTACCTTCAGGATTCAATCTCTAGAACACTTTGATGTTCTGCTTCTTATTGCTTCAACTTCTGGTGACATTTGATTTAATAATTCAAGTTTCAAAATAAGATTACATGGAGTGCTTTTGTAAACATCAAAATCCTAAGTACTTAGAACCAACTTGGTTCCAACAAAGAAGAATCTGGCTCTGAAGTCAAAACGGAAGAAAGCTGCAAAGGCAGCACCAGAATCAGAGGATAGTGACAGTGACTGTGATGATATGGATTACTTAACTAAACAGATGATTAAGATCTGGGAAAACAGGTAGAAGAAGAAACATAACAGCAAAGGAAAGGAAGAATCTAACAAGAAGAGCATCATCTGTTATGGATGCAATGAACCTGGACATATCAAGTCAGAATGTCCAAATCTGGAAAAAGGCAAACAATACAAGAAGATTTCCAGATTCAAAAAGAAGGTTCTGATGGCAGCCTGGGATGCATCAGAATCAGAAGAAGAATCGTCTGATGAAGAAGAGGCAGAAACAGCAATGATGGCACACATCAGATCTACCTCTGGACTTAATAAAGGCACAGTTTCAGGAAGGAAAACAGGTTGAAGGAAGAATGATCAAAGCAGTCATTTAGGCAAGTCTGGAAGCACATCAGAAGAAGCAATTCTGGCTCTGATGGCTCATACTAACTCAAGTTCTGGAAACAGCTCAGGCTCTAGAACAGATTCAGAAGATGAAGATAATAAGGTATTTTGTGATCTCACTAAATCAGAATTAATTGATGCTATCAAAGACTTTTTAAATAAAAACAATAAGATGTCTTTAAAACTGAAAACTCTCAGGGAAGATAAGAAAAATTTTACCAAAGAAGTCCAAGTTTTAAAGAATCAAAATTCTGAGTATGCAACTGAAAACAAGGATTTTAAAACTGAAGTTGCAAGATTCAAATGTGAAAACCAAACTCTCAAAAGTAATATTTGTTCCACTTCCAAAATTGTTTTTGAATCTGATATGCATGAGAAATTTTTTCAAAACTTTATTTCTAATGGAATGGAAAGAAACAAATATGCATCTATGATTTATGGAAACAGTAACATTGGAAAGATAGGTCTTGGTTTTACAAAAACTATTGATGAAACTAAAATTGTTTATTCTGATGTTTTATGCATTGTTTGTGCTAAGAAAGGTCACTTTGAATCATCTTGTCCAATGGTAAAATCAGAACAAGATCAGAGAGCTGTTAAAACTAACAAACCTTGACCCAATCAGTTCTGGGTACCAAAAGATCAAATTGTCTATGTTGAAGATATTCTGAGCTACCAGAAGGAGACACCAACAATGGTGCCTGGACAATGGATGTTGGCAATGCACAAGCAGAAGAAGGTTTATGTTCCTGCTACAACCAGACAGAGGCAATCTGAGTCTGATTGAAGAAGGTCTGGTCAACTCAACCAGAATCAGAACCAGAACTAGAACTAGAATCAGAATAGGAACCAGAACCAACACTGGAACCAGAATCAGAATCAGTACTGGAACCAGAACCTGAACCAGAACAGGTATCAGTATCAAAGGTTCAGGTATGATTATAAAAATTACTTATATTATCAGAATCAGTATAACTACAAGAATTATCAGAATTATTAGATTCATCTGAATCATCAGATTCATTCAAATCCCCAGAATTATCAGATTCATCCAATTCATCCAAATAACCAGAATCATAGTAGGAACAGGAAATATCAGAGAAATCACTCATATCAATAAAAATAGAACTACCAGAAGAATCAGAATCACCATAAGCTCCAGAATCATCAGAGGAACATGGTGTATCAGCAGAAAGAGAAAAATCAGAATCAGGAGAGTTCTTCAAACACTCCGGTAAAATCCATCAAGACTACAATCCAGGAAGGGAATTCAAATCCCTTCATCCAAACCGTCTAATCACATAACATATAAATTTTGAATCTGAAAATCAGAAACAAGAAGATTTTCAGAGTAAAACTGAAACTGTTGACATAGAGATTACATCTTACTGTAAATATTATTATTGTTTGATATTTATGTTTATTGTGATAACAATAAGCTTGATCTTAAAAATCAAAGCTGGATAAGTATTCTGCAGGTTTTCAAACTGTTAGAGGAATCAAGTGATCCATATAATATGAACACTTCAGCAGAAACAGCATTCCAGTGGTTTCAAAAACAAGCAGAGATCACCAGAAGCAGAACTGATGTTGTAGTTGTATTAATTTAACTTTTAAATTATTTAAGTTGTATTATGTTATATGACAAATAGCTTGACCTGAAAAGTCAAAGCAAGATGAGGAAATGGCAGATGAACCAGAGGCACAAGAACCAGAAGCTGGACCAGCAACAGAACCTGAGAAAGATAAAGATGAAAGCAAGGAAGAAGAACATGTTGACTCTAAAGACAAGTCAGAAGGAAAACAAGTCTTCCAGAAACTCTCATTATTGACAATCCAGCAGAACCATCGAAGACCAGATCATCAAGTAGAGAAACTAGTCTGTTTGGTTTACTCTCAACAATTGAACCAAGCAATGTTGATGAAGCTTTGGCAGAGGGAGGTTGGATACTTGCAATGCAAGAAGAGCTGAATGAATTTCAAAGGAATGATGTTTGGGATCTGGTACCCAGACCAAACAAAAACATTATTGGCACCAAGTGGGTGTTCAGGAATAAACTCAATGAAAAAGGTGAAGTGGTAAGGAACAAATTCAGACTTCAAGCTGACCCTAGGGAATCCCATTTAACTGCTGTCAAAAGAATATTTTGATATCTTAAAGGAACCACCAACCTTACCTTGTTATACAAGAAAACCCCCACCTACAAACTAAGAGGTTTTTGTGATTCTGACTATGTTGGTGACAAGTTGGAAAGGAAAAGTACAAGTGGCAACCGCACATTCTTAGGTGATATTTTGATCTCTTGATCAAGCAAAAGACAAAGCACCATTGCCATATCAACAGCTGAAGCTGAGTATATATTAGCAACATGATGTAGCTCACAATTAATCTAGATGAAACATCAACTTGAAGATTACAACATCTTTGAAACCAATATCCCTTTGTTCTGTGATAACACTTCAGCCATTACAACTTGAAGGTTTTGTCATCATCAAAAAGGGGGAGATTGTTGGAACCAAGTTGGTTCTAAGTACTTAGGATTTTGATGTTTACAAAAGAACTCCATGTAATCATATTTTGTACATGGAATTATTATATAAAATGCCACTAGAAGATACATCAAGAGGAAGCAACCAGAAGATAAAAATGCCACAGAAGGTTCAGCCAAAGACTGCATCCAGAGGGTACCAGAGGATGCATTCTGAAGGCACCAGAGGATACAATTTCATAGGATATCAGAGGATGTCATCAAAGGTTAAATAACAATTAGGATGACTTTACCATAGGATGTCACCAGAAGATGACGCCACCAGAAGCATTAATCAGAGAGTGATGTCACTAGAAGATGATGTCACCAGAAGATGACATCATCAGAAGCATAAATCAGAGGATGACGTCACCATAGGATGATCATCAGAGGAGTCTATAAGAGGAATATGTTAGAGAAAAATGCTCAAAACAGAATTGGAGCAAAAGACTCGAGAAACAGAATCTAGCTAAAAATATGCTTAAAACAAAATTTGAGAAAAATTCTCAAAACAGAATTAGAGCAAAAGACTCGAGAAACAGAATCTAGCTAAAAGCATGCTCAAAACAGAAGCGGAGAAAAATGCTCAAAATAGATTAATCAAAATACACTCTAGAAGTAAAGCATTAGTGAGCAAAAGACTCAAAACAGAATCTGAGTAAACTACTCTAGAATATTCTCAAAACAGATTAATCGAAATACACTCCAGAAGTAAAGCATCAGTGAAGTCCTAAAGTCCAACTATAAATAGAGACTTAAGGCAGAAGACTTTGCATCGAAAAATACTTGAGAGTCATACACTTCCAAAGCAAAGTACTTGAGTTTTCAGTGAGCTCAATTGTGAGTATCCACTTTACAGAAGCAAGTACTCTAAGTTTTTCTTTCCCTTGTGTTAGGTCTAAGTTGTTGAAGTAGAGTCTACAATCTGAGGGAGTGAGAAGGAGTAGCAGATTACTTAGCAATTAGATTCAAGGTGTTAGGTCTAAGTTGTTGAAGTAGAGTCTACAATCTGAGGGAGTCACAAGGAGTAGCAGATTACTTAGCAATTAGATTCAAGGTTATTTTCCTCAAAAGTCTAGGGTTGTTAGACTTTGTGAGAAGACTGACTTGGAGGGTCAATGGTACTTTGTAATTCAAAGTTTTTGAATTAGTGAAATCCTTCAAAGTGAAAGGACTGGACGTAGCCTAGTTAACGGTGAACTAGTATAAAATTCTGAGTTTTTATTTACTTTATATCCGCTGCTAACTCTGTTTTAATTCGTACATAACTGGTTTTGTTTTAAAACCAAAAAGTATTCAAGTTAGTCAAACACAATTCAACCCCTCGTTCTCGTGTTTGCACCTTCAAAGTTCACGTACGTGAACTCCGTTCACATAGGTATCTTGACTTGCTAACTTTGATTATGATGTGGTTTTGCAAATATGGTGCGCACTATGTTTACCGACAGAGCAGGTCGAGTTATAATTAGTGATACTGCTAATGAGGGTACCTCCAATAATGAGGGTCGTCGTGTTAGACCAACTGCTTCTGCACCGAGGGAACAACGCCGCTTACAGCAACAATAAGAGCAACAAGAAGGGGCACAACCAGAGCACACAAATGAACCTCAAGCTGATGGATATCCTAGTGGGCCGGTTGACAGGTCTGTCCTTAGGACATTTAGTGATCATGTGGAAACTCGACTTTGGGATGGCGTGGTAATTTTCTCGAACAAATTAAATTTTTAATAGTTGTTATCTTAATGTGTTTTAACTTATATTTTTTTGCTTAATTTATTTCAGGATTGTGAGGAGTTAAGGGTTTTTAGCAACGAAAAAAAATTAAAAGAAGCTATGATTGAAAATCAAGAGGTTGAGCAATTGGTTAAAAGCTCGGGTTTATATTCGTTGCTAAAATGCAGTTACAAAATGATCGAGAAAGGGATCATTTCTACTTTTTTAGAGAGATGGCATCGAGACACCAACAACTTCCATCTTCCCGTTGGGGAGATGACGATTACTCTGGACGATGTCTCCTCTCTGCTGCATATACCCATCAACAGTGCATTCTTCACTATTAATGTATTTAACAATGACAAAGGTGCAGATATATTGGCTGAACTTTTCGAAGTCAGTAAGGCTGCTGCTTAAGCTGAGTTTAATGTCACGCAGACCTCCATAGTTTGGTTTAGTTGGTTACTTGAAGTATACCATCAGCGTTGTTGTGACTAGCATTGACAGATGGCTTTTGACTAGCATTTCTTTTGTTTTTCGTTGGTTGCACATTGTTCAGCGACAAGAGCGTCTTCGCAATTAGCGTTGCACATCTAGACTGCTACTAAGACCTCAATTCATGCACGGGATATGCAGGGGGTGTTGCTGCTCTTGCTTACCTATATCTTAATCTCTGAGAAGCGAGTATGCATCAGACCAGAATTGTTTCAGGGTATCTAACACTTTTACATGTAAACTATATAGTTGTTTATTTTGTTTAATTTCTATTATTAATTATAAACTAATGATATGTTATTTTGTATGTTTAGGCTTGGGACTACGAGCATTTCCTGATATTATGTGTAGATTGTTGTAGACTCTCTCCTAGATATGTGGAGGAAAATCCTAGAGCACTTAGATGGAAGCCAAAGAGGGATAAGGGTTTGGTTGTTCAATTTAGGAAAGCTCTTTACGAGATCGATGTTGATGACATATGTTGGACAACCTATGAAGAGCATAGAGTGAAGCAACCATTTGAGGATGTTTCATTATTTAGAGGGTGGATACGCCGGGGGCCGAAGATGTATGCTCATCTACCAACAGGGTATTGCGTCAATACAAACATGTTTAAACCATTCCTGGTTCACCTTTGGAGATAGTAGGTCACACGACCACACCAGAGGAAATAAACATCATGTTTACGCAATATGTTGTGCATGTAATTGATGTTGGCGCGGTTGTACAGGGTCCTGCAGACTGCGGGAACGATTACATGGAGTGGTTTCACCAGATTTCTCATCCATACATCATTCCTAGAGAACCGGTCCATGTAGCTCCTTCAGTTGCAGAACCTGCCGACGATGATGATGATTCAATTGAAATAATGGTAAATTAATTCAAATTTATGACATAACTATATCAATTAGTCACCTAATTTTTTTAACTAAATTAATTAATGTATTTTTTAATGCAGCATCGAGCAATACAAATTGCAGAAGAGCTTCTTAATCGGATACTGGTATTACCTGATGGCATCACACTCGTCAATGAGTTAATTTTGATGTTGCGAACTCAGAGGGGTGGTGGTAGAGATTGGACAAATGTAGTACCATATCGACGGAGACATAGAGGGACTTAGATATTATTTTGGATATGTATTATTTTTGGAATATTTTGGATTTGTGTAATCGTGATTTTGACAGTTTACAATATTAAATATCATACTATTGATGCATTGCTGGTTGTTATATTTGAATTCATACAATATTAAATATCAACTATTGAGTTTACAATAGCTTCAAATATAGTTCGTGGAAATATATGCGACCATTGTAAATAAACTCGCATTGTTGTGCTTGTTCAGTGCAATATTTTTTCCACAAATTACTTGCTAGTGGTGTACGAGAATCTGACTTTAAATAAACCTGTTAAAATAAATAATTCATTAAACTATAAAAAAAATTGATAAAATGAAATTAAATATCACAATTAATACTTGTACGAAATGAAAGTTCTTAACAAATGCAATAACAATCATACGATGATCTGACATAGATGTTGGTGGTGGACTTCTAAGTGGAAAAAATGTTTGCGATTGGTTAACCGATATTGCGACTAAAACCAAGTTAAATTTTGAAGCAATCACATATCCCATATCTGAAAGTGTCATCCAATTATCCATAGTTGCAACTTGTTCAACATATACATTATATATAAGTTTTTGAACAAAATTTGCTCCACCGTATATTTACTCATAATGAGACATGAACTCTTGAAGCTATATCACACACTGTTGATAAATGAATGCCTAAGAGTTCTCACCCATTCCAACTAAATCTGCAACTGCATGATATCCACAATTACCATCTTCACCGACATCAATAATGTCATATATGGATTTATGAATTTCTACCGGCAACCAATCATTGAAGAGAAGAACTCTTGGTTGTTGAACCATGCTGACTGATGGTTGAGGTGTGAGCATTTTGACTGATGATCAAGGCTGCTATACTTTACTAGATATTATAGTGATACATGCATTTGTGCCACTGCATTGAGGACTTGCATGCACATACTCCCAATAAGATGGATCAGGCTTGGTTGATTTATCTCGTTTTGACACCTTACTTTTGCCTTTTTTTGGTGTGCCCTTTGTTTTAACCTTGTCAACAGGTGGACACATCGACGTAGTGGATGGATAAACAATCTCTCGTAATTTACCTTTAAGTGCAATTTTGCCAGGTACATTAACTTCATCAAATTTTTTTACTATCTTATCTATTTCATGTTTCACAGATAACTCTGAAGGTTTGCTAAATTCATCATCATGAAAAGTTAATTTACTCCACCAAACATGAATAGCGTCTAACGAAATGGAACGTGGGATCATACTATACCTGGCTATTTCACATGCACAAGGTAGACCATATGTTGTCCTAATCGTGCAATGACACTCAGACTTATCAATACCTATATACTTCACGCAATCATACTTTGCCGCAATATGATCTATTGCATTTTTTGACACAACACCACACAAATATGCATACGATCTATTACTATGTCGACGCACCTTTTGAATGATGCTATTTTCAAATGATGTTATTATCTCAGTGTGTTGTAATACAATCATGCTATTGATGGTTTCTCAAACACTGCATATATCACCAATACTGTCTTATAATATGCTTTTCAAACTCTAATGTGTCAACTCAACCCTTTGTGTTGTGGTGTTCCCAAAGTGCATAACTCTATTTGTCTATGCCTCAACAAATCTTTCCTTGTGAGGAATTAACCACTGCTCATGTACATAATCATAAAAAATATAACAACCACTACAAATTCCTTAAAAAGTAGCCAACTTCATGTAGTACTCAGCCTCATCATAACTGCAAACGAGAGCCTCCCATGCCTCTATTATTTGCACCAGCTTCTTTTTTGGAAACACAACCATCTTGCATTTCTCTTTACCATTTCTGCATACATGAAACAATCATAATAAATTGACTACTTTTGGAATACATATTGAATTGCGTTCATCAAAGCAAGGTCTCTATCAGAAACGATGACTTGAACTTCACCACTTGTAATTTGTTCTTTCATCATTTGTAGATATGCAAATCCCACACAAAATGTCATTTCAGAAGATGTAACACCAATAATCTAGAGGAATGGCATTTGATACCTACAGGTCTTGTATGTGCTATCTGTTGGAACCAAGTTGGTTCTAAGTACTTAGGGTTTTGATGTTAACAAAAGCACTCCATGTAATCTTATTTTGTACCTTGAATTATTATATTAAATGCCACCAGAAGATGAAGTTACCAGAGGCAGAAGATAAAGTCACTAGAGGCAGAAGATGAATTACCAGACGATAAAATCAGACCAGAGGATACACCTCCAGAAGTCATCAGATAATGCATCCAGAAGGTACCAGAGGATGCATCCTGAAGGCACCAGAGGATACTCCAAGATGTCATAATACCATCAGAGGATATCTTTCCTGGCCCAGATCAGAAGGAAGTAGAGTCCAGAAGGAGACCTGGACCAGACTAGAAGGAAGCCTGCCAGAGGGAGACTTGTTCCAGACCAGAAGGATTCATAAGTCAAACTTGGTCCAAAAGTTATTCTGACCAGAAGATAGCTTGGCAGTGAAATGACAAACAGTCCAGACTTGATCCAAACTTAACCAGAGCTTCAGATAAGTGGTCCAGAACAAATGACTTAGTCCAGATTTAGCCCAGACCAGAAGGTAGTATGGTTCAGAGTATGAAACTAAGTCCATACCAGAAGAAATGATGTCCAAATTCAATCTAGACCTGATCTAGATCAGAAGGTAAAACGTCCAGATTAAAATATCATATGTCCAGATTTAATTTCAGTTCAATCCAGACCCAGTTCAGAATTGGTCCAAATCAGAGGGAAAAGGTTCAGATCAATGGTCAAGATTTAAGTATATCGCCCAGTGTTGGCCGAGATCAGAAGATCAGACCATGGCCCAGTATTGGCCGAGATCAGAAGATCAGAAAATGTGGTCTAGGGTTGGCCGAAATCAGAGGATCACAGCAGATCACTTAGTATGGTCCAGATGTGGATGAGATCAGAAGATCAAATGGTCCAGATTTAATCATGATGATAATCAGTGGATCGTGATTATATTTAATCAGGGTATTAAACGAATTTGATACAAAAATAAAGTGACTTCTTGTGGAATTCAGAAGCTATTGGCGGGAAGAAAGATTTGTTCCAGAATTAATTAAAGTCAGGATTGGTCAAAGTTATTTTCGAAGGAAATTTGGAACAAAAAAATATATGTTTTTTATTTAAGAGAAACCCGATTGGACAAGTTATTTTTGCAAGAGAATCCAACAAGATACAGCTCAAATTTAAGCTTGGAAGAGACCCTAATCTGCATCTATAAAAAGAGGCTCAAGGCAGAACACTTAGCATCGAAAAATCACAAAAGAGTCATACACTTCCAAAAGCAAACACCCGAGTTTTCGATGAGGTGAATTGTGAGTTTCAACTTTCCAAAAGCAAGCACTCGTGTTTTTCTTTCCCTTGTGTTAGATCTAAGTTGTTGAAGTAGAGTCTACAATCTAATTCAAGGCGAAAGGGTAGCAGATTACTTAGCAATTAGATTCAAGGCGTTGTAATTCCTTCTACAATCTGGGGTTGTCATATTGGTAGGAGAAGACTTGACTTGAGAAGTTAAGGTGCTGTATTCCTCAAAAGTCTAGGATTGTTAGACTGTTTGAGGAGACTGACTTGGAGGGTCAGTGGTATTGTTGTAATTCAAGGTTTTTGAATTAGTGAAATCCATCAAAGTGAAGGGACTGGACGTAGCCTCGTTAACGGTGAACTAGTATAAAAGTTTTAGTTTTACTTTATATCCGCTGCTAACTCTATTTGATTTATACATCAGGTTTTGTTATAAAACTACAAAAACAGAAAAAGTATTCAAGTTAGTCAAACACAATTCTACCCCCTTCTCGTGTTTGCTCCTTCACTATCCATAATCAATACTATGTGAAAATTTTTTACAAGGGTGATAGCGTCTGGATGGGCCCAAAATATGTCCCTCAACTCAACTGAATCCTCTACCTTCCTATATAGATGTATTTATCGCATTCCATCAATGTCAAAAGATGTTGCATTTTTGTTTTATTACCTCTAAGTGATGAACGATATGCTTGACGTGCATTGTAAACTTGTTTTATTGTCGTCAAACTTTCAACATTACAATCTTTTAGTACCATCAATATGTTTCTTAGTTTTACCATGTTCTTCGTCATATCACCAAGTACATTTTTCTCTTCACAAGACAATCAGCCTAAGAAAGAATGACTAGTCAGTTTTTTGGCTAATTCGTGGTTGAAATGACAATGTTAATCACAAGAAAGAGAGGGTTTTAATTGTGATACCATTTAAAAAATTTTGCAACGTATTTTGAAACTCATGATTGATCTTGGATTGATAAGTAAGAAAACAAATTGATCTTGGTCAGAAATAAGTAAAACGTTGATACATGATTAGTGATGTGCAAGTGATAATTAAAATGAAGATAAGAGAAAAGAAAATCACACTGCAATGTATTCTGGTTCACCCAACATGGGCTACGTCCAGTCCTCACAATCTTGTGAGTTTTTTCACTAACTTGGTCAAAACAAGACTGTTCCTGTTTTTCCCTCAATTTATCAGTTTTGATCTATTACAACAGTTTGTCTTTCACCTTGAAAGAAATATCACAAAATACTCCCCTACACTTGGAAGTATCTTTACACTTATCCTTTTTACTCAAGGATTTTTACAAGATTCTTCTAACTATCTCTACCTCTATAGTGTTTCGATTTCGTAAATGATTGTTTTGGAGAAGATTCGATTTGATCAACAATTTCTCAACACTTGTTTGAGTTTCTGTTTTGAGCAAACAGGTTTCTAAGCTTGATCTATGATGTTGGTAATAGAAGACAAAAACCTTGCTGTTTTTTCGAGCTTGTTGATACTCAAGAATGATGATCTTTATAGAGATTGATTGCTCTAGGATTTGATGATATTTCCCTTGCCTTGGAGTTCCTTTTATAGGCTTTTTATAATCCTTGCCAGCTCATATAGTCGTTTGAAAGACAAGCTGTAAAGGCTATGAATTTTTAGGCATGTGTTATTTTAAAACGAAGACTGTTCCTCCTAATCTCCAGATCGTTCTTCGTTTCCAATTTTTTGGAATTTTTCTATTTTCTGTTTGTCCTTCTGTTTTCAGATTCTGCTGCAGAATTTCATCACATCTTTTAGTGATGCAATCTCCCCTCTAGATTCAGTCTTGATCTTGATCATCTTGGTGACTCTTGATTTGTTTGAAAAGTAATCTTTTATCATGAATCCTTTTTTATGGCTGAAGCGTACTTGCACATTCTATTTTCCCTTCGATGGATTCTTAATTTTGTTATCAGTGTTTGGCTAGATTCCTTTTATTCAAACGAGTTTTGTATATCAATATCCTTCTTATTTAAGTCTGATCAATTGAACTTAAAAGGAAGGGCGTTGTTCTTTGAAAGGTTCAAGATTGATCTTGACATATATCTAAACAGTCTTGAAGTTTCTTCATTTGCTTTTGATCCTTCTCTTTAAGTGAAGTACGTGAGACCTATCTTAATTTTATGAAACACTCAAGAAGATACGTTAAATTCTTTATGATTAGAATCATAATTAACATATTAATTAGCTTGATTTTGTTCATCATTAAGACACTTAAAAAAAGGATTTTTGTGTCAACAATCTCCCCATTTGTGATGATGACAAAACATGGTAATTTTATCTTTAATTTTGATTCTAATTTTAGGGATTGCTCCCCCTCGGATTATGCTATTAGTTTAAAAAAATGACAGTATGAGATCAAATTTTTTAGAAGCAGAATCATAACATTAGGATCTGCTCCCCCTCAATTATGCTTAACATTTTTTAAAAAATAATTTGAAATTATTTTTCAGAGCCAAAGTCATAAACATATGTAAGACATATATGCATAGCTAATATAACAGTTTTAACATATAAAACCATATTGCATAAATCCAAAAATTGTCAATCTGTAGCATGACTAACAGCAAGCAACAGAGATATGTTTAACAATATTACAAATTACAAAAACAAATTAATGATGAAAATGTACTCTCCCCTTTTGTCAAATAAAAAAATAGGGGAGGCCAGCAGAGATAGAAGTCAGATAGAAAGAGACGGAGAGGAAACCTCGGACTATGATTAGCCAAAGGAATGTTGAAGTATCGAAAGATCTTGGTCAACACCATCCCGTAAGGAACAGTGTTCCTTTTGTAATCTTTATGTACAACTGCGATCATATTCATAATGATGAGGTAAGGAAGGTTCAGCTTTTTGGAATGGAGTAGGTAATGAACGACTAAGGTGTCGTTGTTAGATACGGATTCATGGCTTCCACAGTGGGGAGGATTGTATGTTGGCTAATGTTGTTGAATATCTTTGGAAAGGGTTTTTAAATCAGCAACAACAAAATTGGTGGAACTAGACTGAAAATGTTCTTGTAGCACTTCATCTTTTGCAATGTTCAGTGCAGAATATCATCTTTTTCCAAAAAATGAAACTCCCTCTAATGGTATTTGAAGAATATCAGCAAGGATAAACGAATCAAGATGAATTTCAATCCCTTTGATGTTTGACACTATCAGATATTTTTCAGCATAGCTTTTTGCTTGGCAATAGAAAACCCTAATTCCTTCTGGATAGAAGCAATCAGAGATTTGAAGAAATTTGGTCCAACCAAGAGCATCGGTGTGATGCTTAATGGATATCCCATCATAAGACAGATTATCGAGTATGAAAACTCGTCCAATGCCTACAGGGCGTTGTGCCCATTTTTATTGATACATGTTCTGAAGTTTGGAGGGAATGAGGGGTGGAATATGAATCTTTGGACCTTTTGTTGTGGTTTTGGATTTTGGCTGTGATGAGGAAGGTTGTTGTTTTCCAAAAACACGGGGAGGACGTTCTGGAGATGTGCTTTTAGATGGAGAACGTTCTGGTGATGATTTTTTTGAAGAGTGACTCTATGGCTTCATACCTATGAGTCTAGGGTTTTTTAGTTTCTTTTTGGCAAGGAACTAGGATAAGGTGAGTGAAGTCTTTGTCTTTAGTTTGGGTGTGGCCTTTTCAGAAGCGGTGTTTGAGGGTGGAGAAGATGAAGCAGTGTTTGAGGGTGGAGAAGATGAAGCGGTGTTTTGGGTGGTTCTTTGGAGGGGACGTTTTGTGGACTAATATGTTGTGAAGGTTGAATAGAGTCAGAATCATTATCATCATTAGAAATAACATGAACAGTGTTATGAAAGGTTTTAGGTTTTGAGGACGTACCGACCCTAACCATGATATGTATGGACTTCCGTTTGGTGGTTTTTGGTGAGTGTTGAAGGGGCGTTTTCCTGAGATGTGGAGCCATTTCACTCACGTTTGGGGGAGGACATTGGTGGAGCGGAGGAAGAATGGTGGATAAGGGAGCGGGAGCGATGGAGCTTGGAGAGCATTCCAGAGATGAAGATAGATAATCAGAGAACATTTTATCAGAGGATGTTTCAGGGGGTAGGTCGAGGCGATGGTGAAGGAGACATTGCTTTGAACGGAGAAGACGAAGGTGATGGTGAGAGAGACGGTGTTCGAGGATTAGGGTTTTTCTTTGCAGATTGTTTTGTACACGCCATTTTAGAATTTTTTGAAATGAGGAGATTGAAGTGTTTTTGGAGAAAATGTGAGAGTTACAAACATTGGGAGGAAGGAATAGAAAGCGTGTTTGAGAAAAAGATTTCTACAAGTTACAGAGTTTTTCAGAGTAGGTAGTTGAAGAAAATGAGGGGATAATGGAGTGGAAGTTGAGAAGGTGGTGAAATTGAAATGATGGTTTTTGTTGGAAAGGATTAAAGTAGGGCGGGAGTTAGCCGACATAGGGGAATGTGTGTTGCTTTGTAGGACAAGGAAGGACGCATGCATTTAATGCTTGTAAAATATGGAAATGGAGAATGTTTGCTATTAATCCAGAACGTTTGCATCAAACCAAGAATGTTCTTCATTCTGTTAAAAATCCAAATTTAAAGAATTTCAACAGGATTTTTTACGATTTTCAATTTTTCTTTTAAAGAACTAAAATCCTCTTCAACTAAAGGCTTGATACATATGTCAGCAAGTTGATTTTTAGAATTAACAAAGATTAATTCAATGTTCTTTTTGTTGACATGGTCTCTAATAAAATGATGTTTTATCTCAATGTGTTTAGACCTTGATTGTTGAATGTGATTTTTATAAAGATTGACAGCACTAGTGTTATCACAATATATTGGAATACTGGAATAACTTACTGAGAAGTCTTCAAGTTGGTTTTTAATCCATAGAACTTGAGAACAACAATTTGCAATTGATACATATTCAGCATCTGTAGTTGATAATGCAATTGTGTTCGGCTTTCTGCAAGACCAACTAATTAATACTTCTCCAAGGAATTGACATGCTCCACTAGTGCTTTTTCTTTCAATTTTGTCTCTAGCATAGTCATCATCACAATAAGCTACAAGATTAAAGTGATATCCCTTTGTAAATATACAAGAATACTTATGTTTTTAATGAAGACAAAGACCAAGCAAAGTGATCAAACGATCAACTCTTTGAAGTTTCAACAACAACAAGGTTTTGTCATCATCAAAAAGGGGGAGAATGTAAATATGCATTTTGTGAAGACAAAGACCAAGCAAAGTGATCAAGATGCAAATTCAAAGATAAGTCAACAATCAAGTCAACTATTGTCAATATCCTAGAATACTTAGAGTTTAAGGTATATGATGCAATCTAGTATTGTTATATTTTAAATGCATATGAGAACCTTATACTTTTACATATGCATCAAAAAGAATTTTCAAAATGCTTGAACAAATGTTTGGAAAATCAATTTTTAAACAAATTCAAGTATGTATTCACTACATATATGTGTAGCCGAATACAGATGAAGCCAGTAGCAAAAATTGCACATTTGTATTCAACTACAGCATGTTGTAGTCGAATACAAACTCAATTCAATAGGAAAAACTTATGATCCGTATTTGACTACAGGATGTCGTAGCTGAATACATTGTATTTGACTACAGGATGTCGTAGCCGAATACAAAATCAAGTCAATGGCAAAATTCACTGATCTGTATTCGACTACAAGATTTCGTATTTGAATACATGCAGAAAATTGTTTGAATAATCTGAACATTACAGATGTGTATTCTACTACACATTGGCTGTAGCCGAATACAACTGCGAAACAATGTGATTTTTCAGGTCTGATTGATTCTAGATCATTGCATATATTCATCAAACCTCTAGGGAAGATTGCCACTGATCTGAAGTGATGTCTTAGGAGTATAAATACATCCTAGGCTCGAGTTCAATCACAACACTTTCAAAACAACTTCAGAACTTTCTTTGAAAAAATGTAAAGATCCATTAAGAGTAAAAGACTTCATATTTCAAGTGCATATTGTTTTACATTTTCATATGATTGAGAAAGGTTTTCTTGCTGCACTTGAAGTACAATAGTATTGGATTATTATCATTGTACAAAGAAAGCATATCAACTATATATTCACTTAAGTTATTGAAAAATCATTCAAGTTATTATTGAAGAAAGTGGTGTACTTTTCTTCAAGTGTTCTAAACTAAGATAGTGGTGTGCTATCTTAGGGAGTTTGTTAGGAGTTAGTCACAGAAGTCATAGTGTTAGACTCTCTTGTGGTGTGCAAGAGGACTGGATGTACCCTTGGTTATAAGCGGAACCAGGATAAACTCTTTGTGTTATTTACTTTTCTGCCATTTACACTTTACTTCACATATCATAAGTCAGAAAAATAATCCACTAAGTCTCTAAAAACAAGAAAATTTCTAAACACCAAATTCACCCCCCTCTTAGGTGCGCCTCTAAACTTATAATTGGTATCAGAGCAGGTTGAGGTAACTTGCTCCTCGATCCTTATACATGGCTTCCGCACAACCAGTTTTTAGAGACAGTGGTAGTAGCAATAAACCACCCTGCTTTGTTGGAGAACACTATGACTTCTGGAAAATACGTATGCAAGCATATCTTGATGCACAAGGAGATGATATTTGGGATGCGGTAGAGAATGGTCCTATATTCCAAAAACAATCATCAACAATGAAGAGCAAATAAAGATAAAAGCATCATGGACAGATGATGACAAAAGAAAAGTGTTGTTTGACAAAAAGGCCAAAAACATGTTACAATCGGCACTTGGAATGGACGAATTCTTCCGCATATCTCATTGCAAAATTGCCAAAGAAATCTGGGATACTCTTGCAGTAACCCATGAAGGAACTATTGAGGTAAAATGTTCTAAACAAAATTCCTTATCTCAAGAATATGAACTATTTTCGTATGCAGCCCGGAGAATCTATTCTAGACTTATAGAAAAGATTTTCTCATCTAACAAACCACTTGACGGCGCTTAACAAGGGCATGGCACATAAAGCAACGGCAATTTCTGAAAAGAAAAGCCTGTCAAAGATGTCTCTTTCTGCGCTTTTCGGAAGGCTAGAAAAGAAAGAATGTCAAGAAAAGAAGCCAAAGAGCATTGCCTTAAAAGCATAGTTAAGAGAGAAAATCGATGATGAAAATTTAGATGAAGATCAGAACATCACATTACTTAGAACGAAATTTGGTAAGTTCCTTCAAAATAATAAAACTTTTAAGAAAATGAAAACTTTCAGGAAAAAGTATGTCTCTATTTCAAACCAAAACTTCACTTGTTTTGAGTGTGGCAAGCAACGACACATAAAAGCGGAATGCCCAAATATTGTCAAGAAAAGTGCTCACAAGAAGAAAGATATAAAAAAGGCCTATAATTCGGAGAGTGACAATGAAGTTAGTTCATCCTCAAATTCAGAGAGTGACAAATGTGCAAATGTTGCTTTAATGGCTTCACATCAATCCGACAAAGAAGAAGAGGTTAGTAACAAAGATTCTTTTTATAACGATGATGCTCAAAATGCAATAGAAGAATTACTTATGAAGTGTAAAATTCTGTGCAAAACAGTGTCAATTCAAAAGAAACAAATTTTATCTCTTAAAGAGAAAATTGACACTATGAAAAATAACTTTGAAAATTTAAAATAGAATTTTACATGTAATAAATGTGACTCTCTTTCTTTTAAAGTTGTCCAACAAAATAGAGTCATTGAAAGATATGAAAAAGGACAAGTTGGATTGGAAAATGTTCTTATAATGAAAAGATATTCAAATGACAAAAGTGGTCTTGGTTATTCAAAATTTGATAAACCAAGTTTCAGTAAAACCATCTTTGTTAAAGCTAGTGATCAATCCAACAAAGAGAAAGTTATAGATATTCAAAATGATCATCACTATTCTAAAAAGAATTTTGTTCAAAAGAAATCTCTTATGCTGAAATATAGAAGTAAATCTATTCATACATCCTTTTATTGTGGTCTAAATGGCGATACACCTAATGCTTGTCATTTTAGAAAATTTGGTGTTCCAAATAGGCATTATGTCTGGATCAAGAAAGGTACTAATACCCAAGGACCCAAAGAACTTTGGGTACCTACAAATTATGATCCTGTTTTGAAGGAATGCATAAAAAGTACCTCTAATATGTTAGATAGCGGATGTTCAAAACACATGTATGAACTTTTTACTTATGTTTTTTTTATGTTATATTCTCTATTTTTATGATCTATTTTTACTCCCAATATACCTGGTATGCTTGGAATATTTGCTTGTTTTTCTTCCTTTTTGATCATGTCAAAAGGGGGAGAAAATTGTTATGCTATTGTTGTTAAAGAATTTGTAGGTTTTCAAACTTTCAACACATGATGGCATGAACTCAAGATCAAAGGGGGAGTAAGCATGCATTAAGGGGGAGAAAAATTAAAAAGATCAACTCTTTGAAGTTTCAACAACAACAAGGTTTTGTCATCATAAAAAAAGGGGATAATGTAATTATACAAGAATACTTATGGTTTTTATGAAGACAAAGACCAAGCAAAGTGATCAAAAGATCAACTCTTTGAAATTTCAACAACAATAAGGTTTTTTCATCATCAAAAAGGGGGGAGAATGTAAATATGCAACAATACTTATGTTTTTTATGAAGACAAAGACCAAGCAAAGTGATCAAGATACAAATTCAAAGAGAAGTCAATAATCAAACCAACTATTGTCAATATGCTAGAAGACTTAGAGTTTAAGGTATATGATGCAATATAATATTGTTATATTTTAAATGTACATGAAAACCTTATACTTTTACATATGCATCAAAAAGAATTTTCAAAATGCATGAACAAATGTTTGGAAAATCAATTTTTAAACAAAGTCAAGTATGTATTCGACTACATATATGTTAGCCGAATGCAGATGAAGTCAGTAGCAAAAACTGCACATTTGTATTCGACTACATCATGTTGTAGCCGAATACAAACTCAAGTCAATAGCAAAAACTTCTAATCCGTATTCGACTACAGGATGTCGTAGCCGAATACAAAATCAAGTTAGGGGCAACATTCACTGATCCGTATTCGACTACAAGATTTTGTATTTGAATACATGCTAAAAGTTGTTTGAAAAATTTGAGTGTTACAAAGGTGTATTCGACTACACATTGACTGTAGCCGAATACAACTACGAAACAATGTGATTTTTTAAGTCTGATTGATTCTAGATCATTGGATATATTTATCAATCCTCTAGCGAAGATTGACACTGATCTGAAGTGATGTCTTAGGAGTATAAATACATCATAGGCTCGAGTTTAATCACAACACTTTCAAAACAACTTCAGAACTTTCTTTGAAAAATGTAAAGATCCATTAACAGTCAAAAACTTCATATTTCAAGTGCATATTGTTTTACATTTTCATATCATTAAGAAAGGTTCTGTTGTTGCACTTGAAGTACAATAGTATTGGATTATTGTCATTGTACAAAGAGAGCATATCAACTGTATATTCACTTAAGTTATTGAAAAATCATTCAAGTTATTTTTGAAGAAAGTGATGTACTTTTCTTCAAGTGTTGTAAACTAAGATAGTGGTGTGCTATCTTAGGGAGTTTGTTAGGAGTTAGTCACAGAAGTCTTAGTGTTAGACTTGTACTTATTCTAACATAGTGGAAAATCTCTTGTGGTGTGCAAGAGGACTGGATGTACCCTTGGTAATAAGAGGAACCAGGATAAACTCTTTGTGTTCTTTATTTTCTGCCATTTACACTTTACTTCACATATCATAAGTCAGAAAAATAATCCACTAAGTCTCTAAAAACCCAGAAATTTCTAAACGCCTAATTCAACCCCCCCTCTTAGGTGCGCCTATAAACTTACACCTTTGCTATACCAAAGGCCAAGATTAGTAGTATCGACAAGATAACGAAAGATTCTTTTAACACCTGTTAAGTGAGACTCTTTTGGTGAAGATTGAAATCTTGCACATAGTCCTACTGCAAAGACGATATCAGGTCTACTTGCAGTTAAATAGAGTAGAGAACCAATCATACCTCTGTATTCTTTTTCGGAGATTGATTTACCATCTTCGTCTTTGTCTAATGAGGAAGAAGGATGCATGGGAGTTGACCTGATCTTGGCTTCATTCATGTTGTATTTTACTAAAAGATCTTTCGTGTATTTTTTTTGGAATATGAAGATGCCATCTTTATGTTGTTTAATTTGTAAGCCAAGAAAATATCTTAATTTTCCCATCATACTCATTTCGAATTCCCTTTGTATTAAATTCGAAAAGTCTTCGCACATTTTTCCGTTCATGGATCCAAAGGTGATGTCGTCAACATATACTAATACGATTAGTAAATCATCTCCATTTAACTTTTTGAACAGTGTTGTATCAATCTTCCCTCTGGTAAAATTGTTTTTGATTAAAAAGGAGCTCAATCGTTCATACGAAGCTCTAGGAGCTTGTTTTAATCTGTATAAGGCCTTGGTGAGTTTAAAGACATAGTTTGGTTTAGATTGATAGCCTCTAACCTTGCAACAAGAGCAAAAGTTTCATCATAGTCTATGCCTCCCTGTTGATTATACCCTTGTGGTACCAATCTTGCTTTGTTTCTAATGACTTTTCCATCTTCGTTTAGCTTGTTTCTGAACACCCATCATGTACCAACCCATCATGTACCAATGATTGTTTGATGTTGAGGATCTGGTACTAGGGTCTAGACTTCATTCTTTTCGAATTGCAGTAGTTATTCCTTCATGGCGTCTATCCAAGATTGATCTTCTATAGCTTCTTTAATTGACTTGGGTTCAATTTGAGATATCATTGCCATATTGTTGTTAATATCATCTTTGATTGATCTTCTTGTTCTGACTTCGCTTGAAATATTTCCAATGATTTGGTCTTGAGGATTATCTCCTATCGTTTTCCAACTTCTAGGAGGAGTACGAAAAGGAGACTGTTTATCAATCTCATTTTCCAGAGATGTTGTTGGCTATTGCTATACAGTCTGTATTTCTTTTTCATCATCCTTTTTACTTAGATCAAGATCGTCAAATTCATCAAATAATATATGCATGCTAATTTCAACAGTCTTGGTTCTTAAATTAAATATGTGATAACCTTTGGAATCAATTGAATAACCCAGAAAAATGGCCTTGTCCGATTTTGCGTCGAATTTTCCAAGATTTTCTTTGTTATTTAAGATGTAACAATAACAACCAAAAATATGAAAGTATGAAATGTTTGGTTTTCTGTTTTTCCAATTTTCATATGGGGTCTTGTTGACGATTTTCCTAATTGATACACGATTTAGAATATAACAAGAAATGTTTATGGCTTCTGCCTAAAATTATTTTTCAACATTTGATTCTTCCAAGATTTTTCTTGCCATTTCCTGCAATGTTTTGTTTTTGTGCTCAACAACCCCATTTTGTTGAGGAGTTCTTGCACATGACGGATTGTGGGAAATGCCAAGTTCATCAAAGAATGCTTTGAAGGAGGCATTTATAAATTCTCCTCCTTGATCACTTCGTATAGAAATGATGTGAAAGTCTTTTTCATTTTGAACTTTTTTGCAAAATATTTTGAAGGCTTCGAAGGCATCATCCTTCTGTTTTAAGAAAAGTTCCCATGTATATCTTGAGAAATCATCAACTATTACAAAGCCATATTTCATACCTCCTAAACTGGTTGTTTTTATAGGTCCAAAAAAATCGATATGGAGCAATTCAAGTGTTCTATTTGTAGAGATGAAATCCTTTGCCTGAAAGCTGTTTTTTGTTTGCTTCCCTTTTGTACATGCCTCACATATTTTATCTTTATCAATATTAATTTTGGGTAGACCTCTAACCAGATCTAACTTAGAAATTTTAGAAATTATTTCATACTAATGTGACCAATTCTTTTATGCCATATCTATTTGTCTTTGTTAATGGACATGAAGCATGATATGAGAACTTAAGTTCTTCCTAGGGATTCAAATTCAGCAAAGTCAAAAAGGTCTATACATTCATCAAACAAAATATACAAAAGAGCTTCTCAAGAAGTTTAAGATGAGTGATTGCAAACCTATGGCTACCCCAATGCACCCTACCAGCTCACTTGAAAAAGGATGACTAAGGCCAAAAATCCTACAGAGATACCTGAAAGGCACTACCAATCTCACCTTGTTCTACAAGAAAACTCCTACATATCAACTTAGTGGCTATTGTGACAATCACTTCAGCCATCAACCTAACCAAAAACCCTATCTTCATTCTAGAGCCAAACACATAGAGATCAAACACCACTTCAACAGAGATATGTTCAAAAAGGGACACTCAACATCCAGTTTGTAGACACTGACCATCAATGGGCTGACATATTCACTAAACCCCTACCTGAAGATAAGTTTGACTTCATCAAGAAAAACCTTAACCTTACCTTCATCTCTGACCAAATAGCTTAGTGAATTTTTTATTTGTTATACGTATTTTATTATTTTCTTGTAATTTAATATGTTCATGTTATTCAAAATAAATAAATAAAAAGAGCAAAAAAAAAAGAGCAGAAGATGAAAAAAAAATTCAGAGGATCTCCTTTATTCCTTCATTCCTTTTTGTCTGATGACAAAGGGAGATAAGATGTATTTGATAAAGTATCTGGAGCATTAGACTTAGGGGGAGAAACATAAAATGGAGCTTAGTCTTAGGGGGAGTCAAAGTCAAAAGAAAGAAAGTGTTATAAAAAATACAAAGTTTTGTCATCATAAAAAAGGGGAAGATTGTTGGAACCAAGTTGGTTCTTTCAATTAAAGTTTTGATGTTAACAAAAGTATTTTATGAAAATCATATTTTGACTTAGAAGAAATCAGAGAATGACATCACCAGAAGCAAAAATCAGAGGATGACGTCACCAGAAGCATAAATTAGAGGATGACATCACCAGAAGTAGAAAGCAGAGGATGACGTCGCCAGAGGATAAGCAGAAGATACAACCAGAAGATACAAATCAGAAGTAGAAGATGTCATTAGAGGATGACGTCACCAGAAGATAAAAATGCCACCAGAAGATACAGCCAGAAGATATCACCATTGGATATCGGAGGATACCTCCAGATGATACTAGAAGATACCTCTAGAGGATACCACACCAGAGGATCCCATCAGAAGCAAGAATCAGAGGATGTCATCAAAGGCAAACATCAGAGGATATCATCAATCAAAGGGAAGAAACAATGACATCATCAGAGGATATTATTTTTGGCCCATATCAGAAGGAAGCAAAGTCCAGAAGGAGACTTGGTCCAGACCAGAAGGAAGCATGCCCAGAAGGAGACTTGGTCCAGACAAGAAGGAAACATTGTCCAGAAGGAAACTTGGTCCATACCAGAAGGAAACATTGTCCAGAAGAAAACTTAGTCCATACTAGAAGGAAACATAAGTCAGACTTGGTCCAGACCAGAAGGTAGCATGGTCCAGAACAGAAGACTTTGTCCAGATTTGAAGATCAATGATCCAGATCAGAAGATCACATAGTCCAGATCATGAGACAAAATGGTACATATTAGATCACATGGTCCAGACTTGGTCCAGATCAGCAGATCATACGGTCCAGAATTTAAATCATAACGCAGATTAGTGAAGACTTGATTAAAATTCGAAGAAGACTTGATTGAATTTTGATAGAAATTTGATCAAAGTATTAAGAGGATTTGATTCAAAAATCACTGAAGACTTGAAGGAAATTCGAATGAAATCTAAAGCTAAAAGATAATGTCTCAAATTACGAGAAACAAGATTGGTCAACAGAATTTTCAAATGAAATCTGAAGCTAAAAGATACATTTTGAAATTAAGAGAAACATGATTGGCCAACAGAATTTTCAAAGGAAATCTGAGCAAGATTTATCTTGAAAATAAGCTTGGACAAAGCCTATACTTCGGCTATAAAAGGAGGCTTCAGGCCGCAGCAGTAAGCATCTCAAAGTAGAAGAACTCAAGTATAAAATCCAGATTCATCTTAGAGTTCAAAGAGATCGAAAAACACAAGAACTCAAGCTTCAATTCAAAGTCATCCGAGATTTCAAAAGAGAGAAACACTTGAGTGCAAAAGAAATATTCTCTAAGTGATTTTTCGAGAGTGAAATTCAGTGCAACAATCAGCTTTCTAGAAGCAACAAAAGAGTGTGAAAGTCATTGCAACAATCAGCTTTCCAGAAGCAACTTTGCAAAGTTCCAAACCTTTGTAATCAAACCCGTTAGAGGTGTAGATTCCTTCTTCAATCTGGGGTTGTCAAATTGGTAGGAGAAGACTTGACTTGTAGGGTCAAGGCGTTGCTATCGTTCCTCATAAGTTTGGGGTTGTTAGACTGTTTGGGAAGATTGGCTTGGAGGGTCAGGTGTTGTAATTCAAAGTGTTTTGAATTAGTGGATTAAAGCCTTCGGAGTGAAGGGACTGGATGTAGCCAAGTTAATGGTGAACCAAGATAAATCGTTGTGTTCTTATGTTGTTATTATCCGCTATTAAGTCTGATTATTTATTTATCAAATAATTCACATCAACATTCAACAAAACAGCAAAAAAATTCAAGTTTGACAAACACAATTCAACCCCCTCTTCCTCGTGTTTGCACCTTCACATTCTGGTTTCTCAAGATTATCAGATTTGTATTGAAATTCTTGTAAGTTTTGAATAACCTTTTTTAATTCAATATTTACTGCCTGAATTTTTTATTTTTCTTCCTTATCTTTAAAAAATTGTTCTCTAAAAGAACTACATTTTTTAATGAGAATATTTGAATCATTTAAAAGATTATCAAATTCTTTTCCCATTTGTTCACAAAGTAGACAAGGTTTAGAATTTGTTACTTCATCTTCTTCTGAATTTGCCATTAAGCAAATGTTAGCTTCCTCATTTTCTTCTACTTCTGAATCACCAGAATCGTCCCAAGTTACCATAATAGATTTTTTCTTGATGGGAAATTTCTTTGGAGCCTTTTTCTTCAAAGGACATTATGCGTTGTAATGTCCCAACTTGTTACATCCAAAGCAAGTGATCTGGCTTTTGTTTATTTCATTTTTAGCACTTTCTCTTTTATTTGGAAGGTTCCGTTTTATTTGATTCATTCTTTTCATCATTCTCTGAATTTTTCTAGTGAGAAGAACGATCTTCTCATCGACTTCTTCTTGGCTATCTTCAGATTCACTATTCTCATTAGTATGGAGTGATGCGCTTTGTGATGCTTTTAAGGCAGTATTTTGTTCTTTTTGGCTGGTTTATCTTCTTGTAGCAGAACCTCATGAGCTCATAGAGTTCCAATGAGTTCTTCCAATCCTAGTGTTTCGAGAATTTTGGCTTAGCTTATAGCTGTCACCATTGGTCTCCACATTATTGGAAAACACCTCATAATCTTCCTTACTCTGTCTTGTATTGAGTATGCTTTCCCAAGAGATTGCATCTCATTTACAATGGTTGTGAATCTTCTCCTTTTTTTCAACAGATGTTGGATCTTCATGGTTGACTCTTGGAACAAAGATTCCATCTATTATTATACGCCACATTCCTGTGTCTTGAGATTTTAGGAATAGTTGCATCTTGCTTTTCCAGAAGTAATAATATGTTCCATCGAAGTACGGTGATCTATTTGAAGATCCCCTTTCAAAGATGTACTTAGCTTTTGACAGTGTCTTCTAGATATTTTTCTCTAACACTTTCTAGGTGTTAATTCTTAGAGACGGGGCATTCATGCCAATTGAAATGACAATGTTGATCACAAGAAAGGGGGGTTTGAATTGTGATACCTTTTAAAATTTTCTACAACGTATTTTGAAACTCAAGATTGATCTTGGTTTGATAAGTAAGAAAACAGATTGATCTTGGTTAGAAATAAGTAAAATGTTGATATGTGATTAGTGATGTTCAAGTGATAATTAAAATGAAAATAAGAGAAAGAAAATCACACTACAATGTATCTTGGTTCACCCAACGTGGGCTATATCCAATCTTCACAATCTTGTGAGCTTTTTCACTAACTTGGTCAAAACAAGATTGTTCATGTTTTTCCCTCAACTGGTCAGCTTAGATCTATTACAACAGTTTACCTTTCACCTTGAAAGAAATATCACATAATACTCCCTTACACTTGGAAGTATCTTTACACTTATCCTTTTTACTCACAAGGATTTTTACAAGATTCTTCTAACTATCTCTACCTTTATTGTGTTTAGATTTCGTAAATGATTGTTTTGGAGGAGATTTGATTTGATCAACAGCTTCTCAACACTTGTTTGAGTTTCTGTTTTGAGCAAACATGTTTCTAAGCTTGATCTATGATGTTGGTAACAGAAGACAAAAACCTTGTTGTTTTTTCGAGCTTGTTGATACTCAAGAATGATGATCTTTATGGAGATTGATTGCTCTAGGATTTGATGATATTTCCCTTGCCTTGAAGTTCCTTTTATAGGCTTTTTAGAGTCTTTGCCAGCTCATATAGTCGTTTGAAAGACAAGCTCTAAAGGTTGTGAGTTTTTAGGCATGTGTCATTTTAAAACGAAGACTGTTCCTGTTGATCTCCAGATCATTCTTCGTTTCCAGTTTTTGGAATTTTTTTGTTTTCTGTTTGTCCTTCTGTTTTCAGATTCTGCTGCAAAATTTCATCACATCTTTTAGTGATGCAATCACCCCTCTAGTTTAGTCTTGATCATCTTAGTGACTCTTGATTTGTTTGAAAAGTAATCTTTTATCATGAATCTTTTTTTATGGTTGAAGCGTACCAGATATTACATGCAAATACCATCCATTACCAACACGTGTTCCTCTCAATTTAAATGGACATTCACATTTGTCCAAGTATTCCTCGTAGGTTTATGATTCTTCCAAGTTCTATATTTATCGCTTCTTTAACAACTAAGAATTAATTTTGTCTTTGTCCTTGGTCGTGCTGTCGCATTTTCAGATCTAAAATTGACAACGACAATTCTATTTTCCCTTCCAACATTTCTAGCCCATTTCCATAAATCATCTCGCATATCAAACATCATGCCAGTGGTAAACACTGTTGGAACCAAGTTGGTTCTAAGTACTTAGGATTTTGATGTTTACAAAAGCACTCCATGTAATCTTATTTTGAACCTTGAATTATTAAATCAAATGCCACCAGAAGCTGAAGTAATCAAAAGCATAAAATCAAAGGGTTCTAGAGATTGAATCCTGAAGGTACCAGAAGATACTCCAGGATATCAAAACAACACCAGAAGATATCTTTGCTGGTCCAGAACAGAAGGAAGCAAAGTCAGAAGGAGACCTGGACCAGACCAGAAGGAAGCCTGCTAGAGGGAGATTTAATCCAGACCAGTAGGAGTCATAAGTCAGACTTAATCCAGAAGTTATTCTGACCAGAAGATGGCCTGGCAGTTAAATAATAAACAGCCCAGACTTGATCCAGACTTAATCAGAGGGTAGATTAATGGGTCCAGAACAAAGGAATCAATCCAGATTTGACCCAGACCAGAAGATAGCATGATTCAGGGTATGAAACTAAGTCCAGACCAGAAGAAATAATCTCTAGATTTGATCTAGAACTGATCCAAAACAGAAGGTAAAATTTCCAAACTGAAATATTATTTGTTCAGATTTAATTTGAGTTTAATCCAGGCCAAGTCCAGATCAGAGGGAAGATATACAGATCATTGGTTCATATTTAAGTATTTGGCCCTGTGTGGGCCGAGATCAGAAGATCAGACCATGGCCCAGTGTTGGCCGAAATCAGAAGGTCAGAATGTGTGGTCCAGCAGTGGTCGAGATCAGAGGATCACAGCAGATCATTTTGCTAGACCAGGATGGCCGAGATCAGAAGATCAGAAGATCGGAAGATTAGAAAGTGTGGTCCAAGATTGGCCAAAATCAGAGGATCACAGCAGATCACTTAGTATGGTCCAGATGTGGACTAGCGCAGAAGATCAAATGGTCTAGATTTAATCATGAGGATTAACGGTGGAGAAACTAAAGACATGATTGGCCAGTTATTTTTGAAAGAAAATCTGAAGCTTAAAAAGATATGTTTTATATTTAAGTGAAGCCCGATTGGTCAAGATATTTTTGCAAGAGAATGCAGCAAGATACAACTCGAAATTAAGCTTGGAAGAGACCCTAATTTGCATCTATAAAAGGAGGCTCAAGGCAGAATACTTAGTATCAAAAATTACAAAAGAGTCATACACTTCCAAAGCAAACACTCAAGTTTTCAGTGAGGTTAATTGTGAGTTCCAGCTTTCCAGAAGCAAGCACTCGTGTTATTTTCTTTCCCATGTGTTAGATCTAAGTTGTTGAAGTAGAGTCTATAATCTGAGGGAGTCAGAAGGGGTAGCAGATTACTTGGCAATTAGATTCAAGGTGTTAGGTCTAAGTTGTTGAAGTAGAGTCTACAATTTGAGGGAGTCACAAGGAGTAGCAGATTACTTGGCAATTAGATTCAAGGTGTTGTAATTCCTTCTACAATCTGGGGTTGTCAGATTGGCAGGAGAAGACTTGACTTAGGAAGTCAAGGTGTTATATTCCTCAAGAGTCTATGATTGTTAGACTGTTTGAGAAGACTGACTTGGAGGGTTAGTGGAACTGTTGTAATTCAAGGTTTGAATTAGTGAAATCCTTCAAGGTGAAGGGACTGGACGTAGCCTCGTTAACGGTGAACCAGTATAAAAATTCTGTGTTTTATTTTTACTTTATATCCGCTGCTAACTCTGTTTTTATTCATACATCAAGTTTTGTTTTAAAAGTGTAAAAATAGGAAAAGTATTCAAGTTAGTCAAACACAATTCAACCCCCCTTCTCGTGTTTGCACCTTCAATTGGCATCAGAGCTCGGTCTCAAGGCTGAGCACTTAACATTGTTTGAGGAAAGCTCCAAGGGGTTCAACATGGCAGAATCCAGGGATGAATTGGGAGGCAACATCAACAGACCACCACTATTTGATGGAGAAAGGTTTGAGTATTGGAAGGACAGAATGAGAAGTTTCTTCATATCTCGAGATCCTGAACTATGGAAGATGGTAGTCAAAGGATACAATGCACCTACTGTTCCAGAAGATCCAACTAAAGAATTGGACATAGATGATATGAAACCATACCAGAGCAGATTATACAAACTTCATCACAAGTCCAGAAGCATCATGATCAGTGCCATCACATTCAAGGAATTTGACAGATGCACAGATAAAGAAACAGCAAAGAGCATATTCGACAGTCTAGTTCTGACCTATGAAGGAAGCCAATAGGTTCAAGAAGCAAGGGCTAACATACTTGTCAAACAGTATGAGATGTTCAAGATGGAAGATGATGAAAACATTGATGGAATGTTCTGCAGATTCCAGACTCTGATATCTGGACTGAAGTCCTTGAAGAAAAGCTACACAACAGCAGATCATATCAAGAAGATTCTAAGAAGCTTACCAACCAAGTGGAAACCAATGGTTACTGCAGTTCAGCAAGCCAAATATCTGAACATCTTAAAACTTGAAGATCTGATCAGCTCACTCAGGTCTCATGAAATAGAACTAGAAGCAGATGAACCAAAGAAGAAGAAGAATCTGGCTCTGAAGTCGAAACAGAAGAAAGCTGCAAGGGCAGCATCAGAATCAGAGGATAGTGACAGTGACTGTGATGATATGGCTTACTTAACCAAAAAGATGGTTAAGATCTGGGAAAACAGGAACTGGAACCAGAACTAGAACTGGAACCAGTATCAGAAGCACACAAACTGGAACCAGAACCATAACTGGAATCAGTATCAGAAACACAGGAACTGGAACTAGAATCAACTCTGGAACCAGAATCAGAATCAGTACTGGAACCAGAATCAGAATCAACACTGGAACCAGAATCATATCAGGAATTACCAGAATCACCAGAATTACCAAATTCATCAGAACCACCAGATTCACCCAAATCACCAGAATCATCAAGGTTATCAGAATCACTGGATTCACCAAAATTACCAGAATCAAAACATGTTCCAGAATCATCAGAGGAACATGGTTTATCAACAAAGCAGAATCAAGGAAACTGCTCAAACAGGCCAGAAGAAGAACTGGCTTTAATGGCTCGAACAGAAGCTAAGTCTGAATCTGAGTCTGACTCTGATAGAGAAAAGGCAAGGTCTGATCAGCAACACAAAACTTGGTATCTTGACAGTGGCTGCTCCAATAACATGACAGGAGACAAATCTATGTTTCTGGATCTGACTATGAAGAATGGAGGCAAAGTTTCTTTTGGAGGAAATCAGACAGGTCAGATTATTGGTACAGGAACTGTTGGTAACACTTCTTCTCCCTTGTCTATTAAAAATGTTACGTTAGTTAAAGGGCTAAAACATAATCTTCTGAGCATAAGTCAATTAAGTGATTGCAATTATGATGTAATCTTTAATAAAAAAACTTGCAAAGCTGTTAGTCAACTTGATGGGACTGTTTTATTTACTTGCACTAGGAAGGATAATGTTTATAAAATTGATCTGTTCAGTCTTGCTAAGCAATAGGTTAAATGCTTATTGTCTGTGAGTGAGCAGAATCTGATTTGGCACAAAAGGTTAGGGCATGCAAACCCTAGGCTTATATCCAAATTGAGCAAACTCCAGTTAGTAAGAGGGCTTCCCAAGGTAAGTTCCAAAACTGAGATTCTGTGTGAAGCATGTCAAAGAAGTAAACAAACTAAAAGCTCTTTTAAAACTAAAAAATGTGTTTCTACCTCTCAACCACTTGAACTGCTTCACTTAGATCTATTTGGTCCTATTCAAACATTTCTCTCGGTGGTAAGAAATATAGTTTTGTGATTGTTGATGATTACTCAAGGTGGACTTGGGTAAAATTTTTAAAGAACAAAGATGAATCTCACAAAGTATTTATTTCTTTCTGTAAGCAAGTTATGAATGAACAGGGTATTAAGATCATAACCATCAGAAGTGATCATGGAGGTGAATTCGAGAACAAGTATTTTGAAGATTTATGTGATGAGAATGGCATCTCTCACAACTTCTCATCCCCTAGAACACCTCAACAGAATTGAGTGGTAGAAAGGAAGAACAAATCATTGCAGGAGATGGCCAGAACCATGCTCAATTATATGAAGGTTGTCACCTACCTTTGGGCAGAAGCTGTCAACACAGCCTGCTACATTCAGAATAGAGTCTACATTAGGTCCATCTTAAATAAAACTCTCTATGAACTGTGGAAAGGTAAGAAACCCAGTATTTCCTACTTTAAGCAATTTGGCTGCATCTGTTTTATGTTAAACACTAAAGATAACCTAGCTAAGTTTGATTCTAGATCTCAAAAGTGTATCTTTATTGGCTACTCTGAGAGATCAAAAGCTTATAGAGTGTTTAACAAAGAAACTAACATTGTGGAAGAATCAATCCACATTAAGTTTGATGATAAACAGCTTGACTCTGAAAAGTCAAAGCAAGATGAAGAAATTGCAGGTGAACCAGAGGCACAGGAACTAGAAGCTGAACCAGCAGCAGAATTTGAGAAAGATCAAGATGAAGAAGAACATGCTGACTCTGAAGACAAGTCAGAGAGAAAGAATGGATGGAAGTACAAGTCTTCACATCCAGAATCTCTCATTATTGGCAGTGCAGCAGAACCTTTAAAGACCAGATCATCAAGTAGAGAAACCAGTCTGTTTGGTTTACTCTCAACAATTGAACCAAGCAATGTTGATGAGGCTTTGGCAGAGGAAGGTTGGATACTTGCAATGCAAGAAGAGCTGAATGAATTCCAAAGCAATGATGCTTGGGATCTGGTACCCAGACCAAACAAAAACATTATTGGAACCAAGTGGGTGTTCAGGAATAAACTTAATGAAAAAGGTGAAGTGGTAAGGAACAAAGCCAGAGTTATAGCTCAAGGATACAGTCAACATGAAGGTATAGACTACACTGAGACTTTTGCTCCAGTGGCCAGGTTAGAAGCAATTAGAATTCTTTTATCATTTGCTGCTAATCATGATATAATGCTGTATCAAATGGATGTTAAAAGTGCATTCTTAAATGGCTATATAAGTGAGGAAGTCTATGTCAAACAGCCCCCTGGATTTGAAAATTCTGATTTTCCAGACCATGTTTTTAAACTTAAAAAATCTTTATATGGTTTAAAACAAGCACCAAGGGCATGGTATGACAGACTTAGTAACTTTCTGCTTAAGAATGAATTTAATAGAGGCCAGATTGATAATATTCTATTTAGGAAATCCATTAAAAATGATATTTTGATTATTCAAGTTTATGTTGATGATATCATATTTGGATCGACTAATGGCACTTTGTGCAAAGAGTTTTCTGACCTAATGCAGAAAGAGTTCCAAATGAGCATGATGGGAGAACTCAAGTTCTTCCTGGGAATTCAGATTCACCAAGGTAAATAAGGTATACTCATTCACCAATCTAAATATACTAAAGAACTTCTTAAAAAGTTCAAAATGAGTGAATGTAAGCCTATGGCCACCCCCATGCACCCAACCTGCTCACTTGAGAAAGATGAAACCAGCCAAAAGGTAGACTAGAAAACATACAGAGGTATGATTGGATCCCTTCTTTATTTAACTGCTTCTAGACTTGACATCTTATTTAGTGTTTGTGTTTGTGTCTGTGCTCGTTTTCAAGCTGACCATAGGGAATCCCATTTAACTGCTGTCAAACGAATTTTGAGATACCTTAAAGGAACCACCAACCTTACTTTGTTATACAAGAAAACCCCCACCTACAAACTCCGAGGTTTTTGGATTTCGACTATGTTGGAGACAAGCTGGAAAGGAAAAGTACAAGTGGAAACTGCACTTTCTTAGGGGATAATTTGATCTCTTGGTCAAGCAAAAGGCAAAGCACCATTGCCATGTCAACAACTGAAGCTGAGTATATATTAGCAGCAGGATGCAGTTCACAGTTACTCTAGATGAAACATCAACTTGAAGATTACAACATCTTTGAAACCAATATCCCTTTGTTCTGTGATAACACTTTAGCCATAAACCTAACCAAGAACCCTATCTTACACTCTAGAGCCAAACACATTGAAATAAAATACCATTTCATTAGGGACCATGTTCAAAAAGGGACTTTAAGCATCCAGTTTGTGGACACTGATCATCAATGGGCTGATATCTTCACCAAAGCATTACCAGAAGAAAGGTTCGAGTTCATCAAGAAGCATCTCAACATTGTCTCCATATATGACTAGCTCAAGTAGTCTTCTTAGTTGTTTTTTCATTTTCTTGTAATTTTATTTTATGCTTTTTAATTTTCTGTTTTTACTTTCTATAATTTGTAAAGAGAAAAACAAAAAATTACAAAAATAGTAGGACCTCTTTTTGGCTGATGACAAAAAGGGGGAGAAAGAGAGAAAAAGGAGAAATAAGTAGAAAATGAGAGATAAAAAGAAAGGAAGAGCGAAAAAGAAAGAGATGAAAATAGAAGGAGTTGAAAAGGAGAAGAATCAGGGAGAGAGAAAAAGAAAGAGTGAAAAAGAGAAAAAGTTGAAAAGGAGAGGAAACAGGGAGAGAGAAAAATAAAGAGAGAAAAAGAAAGAATGAAAAAAGAAGGAGTTGAAAAGGAGAGGCTATGTGAAGGGAGAAAAGAAAGAGAGAATAAAGAAGGAGTTGAAAAGGAGAGGAGAAAAGAAGAAAAGAAAGAGTGAAAAGAGAAGGAGTTGAAAAGGAGAAGAAAAAGTCAGTATCAGACTTAGGGGGAGAGATTGGTCTGAGGGGGAGTAATTCAAGTCTTCGAGTTATAAACTAGCAAAATAAGTTAAGGTTTTGTCATCATCAAAAAGGGGGAGATTGTTGGAACCAAGTTGGTTCTAAGTACTTAGGATTTTGATGTTTACAAAAGCACTCCATGTAATCTTATGTTGAACCTTGAATTATGAAATCAAATGCCACCAGAAGTTGAAGTAATCAAAAGGAAAAATCAAATGTTTCCAGAGATTGAATCCTAAATGTACCAGAAGATACTCCATGATGTCAAAACATCACCAGAAGATATCTTTACTAGCCCAGAACAGAAGGAAACAAAGTCAGAAGGAGACCTGGACCAGACTAGAAGGAAGCCTGCTAGAGGGAGATTTGATCCAGACCAGTAGGAGTCATAAGTCAGACTTAATCCAGAAGTTATTCTGACTAGAAGATGGCCTGGCAGTGAAATAAAAAACAGCCCAGACTTGATCCAGACTTAATCAGAGGGTAAATTAATGGGTCCAGAACAAAGGAATCAATCCAGATTTGACCCTGACCAGAAGATAGCATGATTCAGGTATGAAAATAAGTCCAGACTAGAAGAAATGATCTCCAAATTTGATCCAGAACTGATCCAAAACAGAAGGTAAAATGTCCAGACTAAAATATTATTTGTCCAGATTTAATTTGAGTGTAATCCAGACCAAGTCCAAAATTGGTCCAGATCAGAGGAAAGATATTCAGATCAATGGTTCAAATTTAAGTATTTGGCCCAGTGTTGGCCGAGATCAGAAGATCAGACCATGGCCCAGTGTTGGCCGAAATCAGAAGGTCAGAATGTGTGGTCCAACAGTGGCCGAGATCAGAGGATCATAGCAGATCAGTTTGCTAGACCAGGATGGTCGAGATCAGAAGATTAGAAAGAGTGGTCCAGGATTGGCCGAAATCAGAGGATCATAGCAGATCACTTAGTATGGTATAGATGTGGACTAGCGCAGAAGATCAAATGGTCCAGATTTAATCATGAGGATTAACGGTGGAGATTTTAATTTATTTTCATCAAAGTATTAAAAGGATTTGTTAAAAAAATAAAGTGAAGTCGTATGGGAGTTCAGGAGCTGTTGGCGGGAAGAAACTAAAGACATGATTGGCCAATTATTTTTGAAAGAAAATCTGAAGCTTAAAAAGATATGTTTTTTATTTAAGTGAAGCCCGATTGGTCAAGATATTTTTGCAAGAGAATGCAGCAAGATACAACTCGAAATTAAGCTTGGAAGAGACCCTAATTTGCATCTATAAAAGGAGGATCAAGGCAGAATACTTAGTATCAAAAATTACAAAAGATTCATACACTTCCAAAGCAAACACTCAAGTTTTCAGTGAGGTTAATTGTGAGTTCCAGCTTTCCAAAAGCAAGCACTCGTGTTATTTTCTCTCCCTTGTGTTAGATCTAAGTTGTTGAAGTAGAGTCTACAATCTGAGGGAGTCAGAAGGGGTAGCAGATTACTTGGCAATTAGATTCAAGGCGTTGTAATTCCTTCTACAATCTGGGGTTGTCAGATTGGCAGGAGAAGACTTGACTTAGGAAGTCAAGGTGCTGTATTCCTCAAGAGTCTATGATTGTTAGACTGTTTGAGAAGACTGACTTGGAGGGTCAGTGGAACTGTTGTAATTCAAGGTTTGAATTAGTGAAATCCTTCAAGGTGAAGGGACTGGACGTAGCCTCGTTAACGGTGAACCAGTATAAAAATTCTGTGTTTTATTTTTACTTTATATCCGCTGCTAACTCTATTTTTATTCATACATCAAGTTTTGTTTTAAAAGTGTAAAAACAGGAAAAGTATTTAAGTTAGTCAAACACAATTCAACCACTCCTTCTCGTGTTTGCACCTTCAAACACATCAGTCAAATCAACCGTAACAAGTTCAACTCCGTCATTTATAACGTCTTCAATTTCAAGTTCCACACCATGATTCATTGCATCAAAATCAGGTTCCAAACCATAATACATTTTGTCAAAATCACCCTCCAAACCATCATGCATTTCCTCAAAATCAGGTTCCAAACCTTCATACATTTTGTCATTGTTGTCTCCCGATTTGGTCGATTTATTTGCATTCAAAAAAGAACATATAAAAAAGTTCAGAAATATGCTCCTACGTGAACTGAATTCACGTATGCCTACATGAATTGAGTTCACGTACACTTACGTGAATTGAATTCATGTACGTTTACTTGAATTCAGTTCACGTAAGTGTACGTGAACTCAATTCACGTAGGCATACATGAATTCAGTTCACATACCTCCTGTGAATTCCTTAACTCCATTAATTACACAATCTTAATTCATGTAGGCTTACGTGAACTGAGTTCACGTACTACCTAAGATTTCTTAAATTTAATAACGTACATGAACTGAGTTCACGTAAGGTTACAACGTACGTGAACAAAGTTCACGTATAATCCCCAGATTTTGAAAAAAAAAAACGAACTAAAAAACAGAACAATAAATGTACATATTGCGTCACTTTAACCACAATGTGAAGAGGATACTAATGGGGTATAAGTTATGAGTGAGTGTTGTGAGTTTTGAATGATAATGAGTTATGATAGGTGAGTTATGGATGATTTTGTGATATGTGAGTTATGAGATTAAAAATGGTGATGAATGGATAAATGAGTTTGAGGAATATTATAAATAGGCAAAGGTATTTTAGATATTTTGTTTTTAAAAAAGATTTGATGAGTGTGGGTAGTAAAAAGGAGAGCGTGAGTAGCAAAATTATCAATTTTTTTTTGATACTTTACATAACATGAGTTCATTGTCCATACACAACTATAAATATCAATGTTAACTTACATAAAAGAAATGCAGAAAATAAATTTCTGTATGATACAATTTGTTAGATATTGATCTCGACCCTCCTATCTAAATCAATGGTTGAAATCATAATTTTTTAAATATGTAATCTAAACCATTCAATTTTAAATTAACAATGGAGATTAATCATTGTGTAATATTGTTACGGCAGTCAATCCGATCCGTGGACAGAGTGGTCATTTCCGTAAAATGACAGCCGAATCAAGGCCGTTGGATTTGTTGCAAACTCCCTATAGTTACGGCGTTAAGATGTAACATTAGCATGATCTTAGAACGAGAGACTCCTTAGAACACGTATACACAAAACAGAAACAGTGCTCTATCAACAGTGTTCTATTGGTTACATGATTCATGCTCTTACGTTTAATTTGGTGATTCTCTTTCTCTCTTCAGGTTCCAATTCCAAAACCCCTTTCTTTTTTCGCATGTCCAAATTCACGTTCATTCTATATTTTTGTGCATACTCTTTTATTTAATTATGTCAAAGTTCACTTAAAGCTTTGTTCTATTTAACCCTTTCTTTTTTCTTTCTTAATTGTATTTTTCAACTTTTGTATGTTTCTGCATTGAATGTGTATCTTTTGAGTTCATGTTTAATTATTGTTTAGTTTGTTCTTGGCTTGTTGTTATTGCTACTCGATTCCTTTGTATTTAAGGTTATTTATACATACCGAGACAACCGCTAAATCTTGTTGCTTTTGCTGGAATTATTTATCTTTCTATTATAATACTCTTAATTGTTTATCAGCTATCGGAATTAAAGAGTATGTACTCTTAATGTAAAACAGTTTTACTCTTAAGGTTTATCAATATCACCCCATCTCTTCATGGTTATTTTGAAACTCAGTGTGTGATATGGAAACATGGTGACATTTCATTGGATGTCAGTGTCAGTGTATGGCCATTAAACTCTTATCTCATTTCACTTATTATTGAATAAAAAATAGTTAATATTGCATTGATCTTTGAAAATGATAAATAAATAGGAATACAATTCTTCTACAAAAGTGACAATTAAAAAGGTTTGGAGAGAATTCATATTATTGTTGGTTCCTTTGATTTGGTGCTTATGCTGTTTGAGAACCTAAGGTTAAATGTTACATCCGATTGAGTTCTTGTGGCTCTATATATCTTCAGTTTCAATTTTATAACATCATTACTAATTTTAGTATGTTATAAGTATAGCTTGGCTTTTTTATTGATGTTTTTTTATTGGTTTTGTCCAGTGGTGACAATAGATGGGTAGGCGAAAAGGTAAACCACATCGATCGAGTGGGATAATACTAGAAACAAACGCTACTGCCGAAACAGCATTGGATAAACATAATGTTGTAGAAGGAGGAGAGGAAGAAAATAATGATTTTGGTGATATTGATAAACCTTATCTTGTCGAGATTGACCGGTCTGATTGGTTGTCAGATGAACATTTTGATATTTCTGAAGTTGTTCTAAGGGATTTAAATTTAAGAGAAGGTTTTCATGGTTTTGAACTATCTGAGGATTTTTGTCAGGATCCACAATTCTTGTTAAGATTTCGGCTGTGTAATGTCAGTGATGTTCTTGGTCGAATCAAACTTGGTCATTGGCCAGTGTTACCGTATACCGATATTCATCTAGAGTTTGTTAAAAGAGCTATAATTGACAATACTGAAACATGCACAGTGTTGTTATCTGGTATTTTCGATGGATCTGATGAAGGTGTTTCTGGTCTTGTTCACTTGGCAAGTTTGAAATTTGTTACATTGAGGGCAGTTCTTGGAATTAGGGTTTCTAAGGATATTCCTTCCGTCAGGGTGAGGGTCGAGGTACTAAAGAGGGCCTTCGATGCATGCGAGTCACTTCTCGAGGGTTCTAGACAACTATGGAAAAAGAGTATGATGAATCTCATGTCTTGGCTACGACCAGAAATAATGACTTCAGAAGTTAGGTATGGGTTTAGTAGCTATATTGATATGGAAGTTGATTCGCAGACAGAGATGGTAGACGATGGTGGCTATGCAAGTAAATGCTCGAGGTTTGATCCTGCTGGTTTTTATGAAGCCATTAAGCCTTCAAAGTAAGTTAAACTTTCTCTTTGGTCTTGATCACCAATATAAGTGGAAAAGCAATTGTTATAATCGTCGATTGCAAAGTTATCAAATAGCAGAGCTATAGAGTTGTAACATAGCGGAATTTTAACAAACTGCTATTGTTGTGCGACACACGATTTAGTATAAAGTGTTGTCAAATAGCAGCTATAGCACTGTAGCGTACTAGAATTTGAACAAACCGCTTTTTTTTGCGATTTGCGATTGACAATGCTGTTGTCATTGATTATTCAATAATAGAATAACTTTGTTTAAGTCTTAACAATAATCAATTTCCAATTTTTTCGCCTAGCTTGTAGCTTATCTTTTGTAAATCCTGTCTACAGAGCAGAACCAATGCTTGAAGATGACATACCAGAATTACTTCCTGAACTGAGGCCGTATCAACGGCGTGCAGCTTTCTGGATGGTAAAACGAGAAAAAGCAATGGAAGAACGTCAGGGTGAAATCGAAAGAAGTCAGGTTCATTCTCCATTATGTGTGCCGGTGGATTTTCTAGACACAAGTTCTAAAATGTTTTTCAATCCATTCAGGTAAGTTTTTACCAATTCTCAAAATGTAACTTAGATACATTCATTTTTATTGCATAATTCATATCTGGGAGGTCTCTCCCTCTGTCTCCCCCCCAAGTCCCTACAATAATGATTTCATTTCACTTGTGCTTATTTGAGTTATAATTGCTTCAGTGGAAATATTTCCTTGTGCCCAGAGACTTCATCACCGTATGTATATGGAGGCATTCTTGCTGGTAGGTCTCAAGCTATGTTGCATGTTTCTTTTATTAACTCAAACAATCATGTGGATCTTGTTAAATTTTTAATTTTAAAAAAATTGTGATATTTTACAGTGGTAAAAAATAATCTGTTTTATTTATTTATTATTTTTTTAAGATAAGCAAATAATCTGTTTTATTAAAAATATCTTTTCACTAGTATGGGTCTTCCCATAGCATCCTGAGTAGGTACATTTTTTAACTATAATTTTTGCTTTCTAAATGTTTATTTATATGCTCTATTGTGTGCAATCTTGAGTCTGTAACTGTAATACCTATGCATTCTGATACTTAAGAGCTAGTAAGTTGAAAGCCTAATGTTTTTTATTGCTATTTACTGACAAACTGTGTGGGTGTGTTGTTCTACTTGCGTAGTCTCTCATTGTGCTTCAAAGCAACCATTATGGAAACTTTTAACTCTCTTATGTTTCCTTTCTATATGTTTAATTTTGATCGATAGTAAGGAATATTAAGTATGTAACTGTAATGTCTGTTTTCTGAAACTTAAGTAGTAGTAGTTTGAAGGAAAATGTTATTTTATTTTTATTGTTATTGCTTTATTGACAAGCTGTGTGTTTTTCGTTCTCCATGACTAAATGTTTCAATGCATGGTTATCAAATCGAGATTCAAATTGGGAATAGGAAGATCTATTTTCTGAATCCTGAATTGAATTGTAAGATACATTGCCAATAAAAGTATATCATTTTTAAGTAAAAAACAAGTGACATAACAAAATTATAAGCTGATATATCATATATGAACACCAAAATAACTCAAGATTCAAGTCATATATCAAATGACAAGAAAAGTGGTTGGTTGTACAAAGTTGACATGAAAAAGTGGTTGGCTACACTATGTTTAGGTAGTGATTCATTTGAACGAATCGAGATTCATTATAATGAATCAGGATTCAAGATGAGATTCATGTCCAGATAGATATGCACAAGAGATTTGCATTGATTGGGTTCGGTTTAGTATTGAATTGAGATACAATTAACATGTTTTGTAAGATTCTAATAACCATGTTTCAATGTAACAGATGAGATGGGCTTAGGAAAAACCGTAGAATTGCTTGCCTGCATCTTTGCACATCGAAGATCAGCATATGGAAATGACATACTAATTGATTTGGTGCCCCAAGTCAGCTGCGACAAAAAAGTTGCTTTGAAAAGACTCAAAAGAGAGCGCGTGGAGTGCGTGTGTGGAGCGGTGAGTGAAAGTCTCAAATATCAAGGATTATGGGTTCAGTGTGACATTTGTGATGCATGGCAACATGCAGATTGTGTTGGTTATTCACCTAAAGGAAAGTCACTGAAATCAAAAAAAGGATTGGAAAGCAAGACATATAAAACTACCATAGCTGAGAGGAATGGGGAATATGTATGTCAGATGTGCTCTGAACTATTACAAGCTACTGAATCTCCGATTGCTTCTGGTGCCACTCTCATTGTCTGCCCGGCTCCTATTTTGCCCCAGTGGCATGATGAAATTATACGGTATAGTTTTTTATTAATGAAAATTATGAATGCTGACATCAACCTAGAGCTCATTGTGCGCTCTTTTTTATAGAGTTTAAATGACACGCACGATCAGTGCGAACCAGTTTTACGCTGACATTCAACAAGAGTTCACTGTTTTGTTTTGCCACGTCATCCCACTTTTGTAAATACATTTTGAATTTGAATTTATAAAGTTGCAAAATAGTAATTTTTTTATTGGTTGTTAGTGTGAAATAAATTTACACTGATAGTGCATGATCCTTGAACTCATTTTATAGTGCTCGGCAAGGTCCTAATTTCTGTCTCATCTTATCCCATACGGAGTTACATGCTTGCAGCTTTCATCCATTTGTGTTAATTGTGAAAAGCCAGATGAAGATTTTTCTGAATGTGCTTAAGTTACTTTGCACTCAGCAGCATGCTTAATTTATAAACATGGTAATTAGTATGATAATAAATGATCAAATGCAATTTACAAGGAAGTAATAAAGCTAACACTATTTCTTAAGATACATTGAACTTAATCTTTTTGCTGTACAATGAATCTTAGCTACTTGGAAAGTGGAGTATTAATATGTTTTATCTTTCCAACACTTATGTTTTAGTTTCCAACATCCCCCCTCAAGCTGGTGAGTGGATAAGTATTCTCCATTCCCAGCTTGGACACAATTCTTTCAAAAACAGGGCAGCTCAATCCCTTGGTGAAGATGTCCGCAAGTTGACCTTGTGAAGGAACAAAAGGAGTGCAAGTCAATCCGCAATCAAGCTTCTCTTTGATAAAATGTCTATCCATCTCAATATGTTTCGTTCGATTATGTTGGACAAGATTGTGAGCTATACTGTTTGCCAACTTATTATCACAATAGAGCTTCATAGTTCCATCCCATTTACTTTTCAAATTTTCTAAGATAATCTTCAGCCAAAGTAATTCACAAATGCCTTAGCTCGAAACTCAGCTTTAGCACTAGATCGAGCCACAACATTCTACTTTTTACTCCCCCAAGTTACAAGATTTCCTCCAAGGAATGTACAATATCCTGTAGTGAATCTTCGATCAGTAATTGAACTGCATAATCAACATCAATATAAGCCTCAAGAGTAGCATTCCCGTTCCTTTTAAACGAAATCCCTCTTCCTGGAGTTCCTTTAAGATATTGCAAAATCCTATGAACTGCAAGTAAAGGAACTTCCCTTGGGTTGTGCATAAATTGACTTACCGCACTTATAACAAATGCAATATCTTGCCTTGTGTGGGAAAGGTAAATTAATTTTCCAACTAGCCTTTGGTACATTTCCATATCCACCACCGCACCTTCTTCCAGACTACCCAACTTATGGCTTGGATCTATAGGACTTCCCGTAAGTTTACAAGCTAGCTTGCCTGTTTCCATGAGCAAATCTATGATATACCGTTGTTGAGATATGAAAATACCATTTTTTGAGTGAGCCACTTCTATTCCTAAAAATACTTTAGCCTTCGAAGAGTTTTCATTTCAAACTCTTTTGCTTAATGTTGAGTCAAGACTTGTTGCTTCTTGCAATCACTTCCAGCCACACTGATGTCATCAACATATACCAACAACACTTTTACTCCTCCTGAAGTAGAGTGTTTAATGAACAATGTATGCTTAATTTATAAGCATGGTAATTACAATGATAATTGTTAGAATATTAGAAATACCTTATAATATCTTTTATATTATATTAGAGTATTTTGAGTTATTTTCTAGGATCAATTTATAATCATAGAGATATATTAGAATATCTCTCATTATTGTTATGATTTACTACTTATTTAGGATTGAGTCTATGTATCTCTATAAATAGAGATTAATATTGAGTCTTTTGTAATCATGTTAACATAAACTATTATCAATATATTCAAACTCTTATTATTTTCTCTCCTCCTTTTCTCTAAAATCCCACAACTTCAATCATAATAAATGATCAAATGCAATTTACAAGGAAGTAATAAAGCTAACACTATTCCCTAATATACATTGAACTTAATCTTCTTGCTGTACAATGAACCTCAGCTACTTGGAAAGTGGAGTATTAATATGTTTTAACTTTCCAACACTTTAATTTCCAACATTCATGGTCAACTTGGACTAAGGATAGACTAATTCTCCTATTAGGGCATAAGTTTGCATTAAGATTGTTAAAGGAGCACAGATTGGAAATTCCAGCTGTGTCAGCTTTATTTTGGAATGCTGAAGCTCCATCTAAAGCTGAAGCTGTTTTTTAAACCGTGATACATGTTAACACAATTGATTGTTGTAGGTGTAGCGTATACATTATAAGTTACAAATACTTTTTCTGGACTCTGGGTTTAGGCCTAATCCCAAAAACTAAGCTGAAATAAAAAAGTTAGTTACCAACGTGGCATTAGAGCCCACTCAATTTTGTTAGTGAGAGATTCATGCACGTTATTAGTGGGTTGATTATTAGGAGAATTAGTTTCTGTTGTAGGAGCTTTGATCTGGTTTATCCTTTACTGCATTGTAGAGCTCTTAGCACCATTTCCAGTAAATAATACAAATTGCATGCCATCTTTTGTGCAAACGATAGCTGTTTTCAAGATTTAGTTTCTCTTAGACATGCATAGTGATCACAGTGTGTAATTATTTTTTATCGATTATATCAAATTGATCTTATAACTAACATTTAGTTGTCACTGCAGTCATACTCGTCCAGGAGCCTTGAAAACTTGTATTTATGAAGGTGTGCGCGACACATCTTTCTCCAATACATCTCTTATGGATATCAGTGATCTTGTCAGTGCGGACATCGTACTAACTACATATGATGTGCTTAAAGATGATTTGTCCCATGATTCTGATAGACATATAGGGGATCGACACCTTTTGAGATTTCAGAAAAGGTTTGCTCTAAACTAAATAGTATCATATTTGCCCCTTATATTATATCATGTACAGGATATTCTACGTATTTCATATCATGTGTAGGGTATTCTTCGTATTACCTATCCAATTGAGAATAACATGAATTTCTACTATGTTTCACAATAATTTTCATTCATCAGATTCTGTTTTTTTGTGTCTTGGAAGTGGATATTTTTATTAAATATATTTACACGAACCGCACATGATACATGTGGATATTTCTGATAAGTTTAGTTCTCTGTATGCCTTTTATTTACGATACAAAGTTTTTAGTAGCCTTTTTTTTCTTGTAGGTACCCAGTTATTCCAACCTTTCTTACCAGAATATACTGGTGGAGAGTTTGTTTGGATGAGGCTCAAATGGTGGAGAGTACTGTTGCTACCGCCGCTACTGAAATGGCTCTAAGACTCCATTCGAAGCATCGTTGGTGTGTCACAGGGACCCCAATTCAGAGAAAGCTTGATGACTTATTTGGACTCCTAAGATTCATTAAAACTAGTCCTTTCAATATATACAGATGGTGGAGTGAAGTTATTCAAGATCCTTATGAGGTATTTTATCAATAATTTAATTTTTGACTAAATTATTGTTGATTGATGTTCGTTATTATTGAATTGTTCTTTTGTAAATTGTTGAGAGTCTCACATTAAATGCAATATTACTTGTAAATGTGTTTATAAGTGAGAGACATCATTCACCTTACAAGCTAGTTTTGTAGGGTTAAATTAGTCCCAACTCAAAATTTAAGATGCTATCAGAGGCTATCCAAGATCTATTGGGGCACCCGCAATCGGGCCACTCAGGTCACGCTCCACATTTCTAGTTGTAGTGTGAGAAAGGTGTATTGAGAATCTCACATTAAATGAGATATAGTATGAAAATGTGTTGATAAGTGGGAGACATCTCTCCTTACAATCCAGTTTTGTAGAGTTGAGTTAGGCTTAATCCGAATTTTTAGATGAATAAACATGGAATAGTGTACTATGAGTTCAGTTATATTCTCTTATAGTCAATTTATAGCCAAAAACAATATAATAATCTTAGCAGCTAGAACTAATATGGCAATCTAAGTCCTTATTTTATTGTCATAAAACATGCTAAAAGTCTTCTGTGCCTAAAGAATGTAGCAGCCTCTCTGCAATATTGTCTAAGTTCAGATTTGTCTGATTTTGTCATGTCTTTGATCTGAATCACTTCTTTCAACAGAGTTCAATTTTTTTATTTTTTTTTATTTTGTGCACATTTCTATTTTTATCCATTATTTGATAATTCTGCAGAAGGGAGATATGGGAGCTATGGAATTTACTCACAGAATTTTCAAACAAATCATGTGGCGTTCTTCTAAACAACACGTTGCAGATGAATTGGAGCTTCCCTCCCAAGAAGAGTGCCTCTCTTGGCTTACACTATCACCAGTAGAAGAGCACTTTTATCAGAGGCAACATGAAGCTTGTGTTAGAGATTCCCATGAAGTTATTGAAAGTTTGAGAATTGATATTCTTAATAGAAAAGTCCCAGGTTTTTGCTCAGTGTTGTGTAATTTCATTTTAAAATGTCATTTGAAAGCAATGCATATGACGATAATGATTGAACTTGCAATATTTCATATGAATTCCAGATTCTGTCTCTTTGAGCGGTTCCTCTGATCCTTTAATCACTCACATGGAGGCAGGGAAGCTATTGAATGCTTTATTGAAGCTTCGTCAGGCTTGTTGTCACCCCCAGGTTGGAAGTTCCGGGTTGCGTTCCATGCAGCAGTCACCTATGACAATGGAGGAAGTACTAATGGTGTGTTACTCTTAAGGATCTTCGATAAGCTTTTATTTACAATGCATGTACGGTTTTCATTCACATGGAATTTAATCTGTAGGTCCTTATAAGCAAGACCAAGATAGAAGGTGAGGAAGCTCTCAGGAGGTTAGTTATTGCTCTGAATGCGCTTGCAGCAATAGCTACAATACAAAATGATTTTTCTCAAGCTGCTTCACTTTACAATGAAGCTCTTACTTTGGCCGAACAGCATTCCGAAGATTTCCGCCTGGATCCTCTGTTGGATATCCACATTCATCATAATCTTGCTGAAATATTCCCCCTGGCTGAAAATTTTGCTTTGAACTTGTCATCCAAAGGAAAACAATTATCCGGAAATTCTCCAGTCAATACAACCAAAAAGCATTTTATTGTAAAAGTTGATCATGATCAAGTGAAGAGGCATAAAATAAGTAAGTCTGACGATGACATAAATTTAACAGTGGCTTCTGAAGAACCATCAAATGTTGCATCTAGCCTTTCAGAAAATGACTTAAATGATAGGGAATTTGATAATTCGACAGCCAGTTCGGTCAAATATCTAATAGCAGAATGTGATGATTCAAAACAGAAATACTTATCTGTGTTCAGTTCAAAGCTATCTGCAACTCAGCAGGAGTTTCAAAATTCTTACATGCAGGTAAATATCCTTAATAGTTCTCAAAGAAAAATATATATTTTATTTGTTCGTATTGACTTTGAGGTTTTTGCTTTTTATTTTTTTAGGCCAATCTAGTATCCTGAAATATAAGTTGATATTTTCCAATGGATTGCCGAAAACTTTAAGAAGTCTGTATGTAATATCTTAACTACCGCAAATTGAATATAACCAATTTATTTCTCACTATATTGGTTCCTAATACGCAGTTTGTGCATTATTGGTTTAAGCCTAAAAAATGAATTACTGCACCTGCGTACGCTTTTTGTTTGAATGGTAAAAAAACAAAAGGGAAGGATGTAAGATTTGTCAATTACACTGGCCAAAAGTGTATGATATGCCACTAGTCATGCTTCATTTTGATTCTATTCATAATATTCATAATGTTATTTAACTGATTTGTGGGATACAAAATAGAATTATATATATTTTTTTTATCCCTGCATTGCAGATATACTAATTTTTTGCTTTTAGTCTCTGTACTTTTTTTTGTTTAGTCGTTTTAAATATACAAATTTTTTCTTTTGGTCTTTCTTTTTATTTTAGTCCCTGAAATATTTGTTTATGTTTGAATTGATTACTATAATATATAGAACATTTGATTTTAGTCACTCTATTATGAACAAAATTTGAAGGAATAAAACAAAACAACAATAACAAAAAGCAAAAAGTGATATTTTGCAAGGATTAATTAATTTTATAAGGACTATGAAGAAAGTAAAAGACAAATACTTTCATATTTTATTACTACAGCCCTAAGCTGTTTATATAGAAAATAAAATTACAATAGTAATACTGAGTAATAATGACATAATCATAAAATAAAAATAAATAGAATAATATAAAATAAAAGGAAATCAAATCTGATTTTCCTTAATTCTTCAACACCCCCTCTCAAGTTGGTGCATAGATATCTGTCATGCCCAACTTGGCTATAAGTCGCTCAAAATTGGGTCTTGCCAAATGTTTTGTCAAGATATCAGCAGTTTGCTGATTGGAAGTCACAAATGGCAGACATATAATTCCAGCATCAATTTTTTCTTTTATGAAATGGCGGTCAATCTCAATGTGTTTGGTTCTATCATGTTGTACGGGGTTGTGAGCTATACTTATTGCTGCTTTGCTATCACAGAACAATTTTAATGGTGAGTCAACTTTCATTTTCAGTTCATCCAAGAGTTTATGAATCCACAAACGTTCACAAATTCCTTGAGCCATTGCTCTAAATTCTGCTTCTGCACTGCTTCAAGCAACAACCCCTTGTTTCTTACTTTTCCAAGTGACTAAATTTCCCCAAACATAGGCACAATATCCAGTAGTGGATTTTCTATCAATAACTGATCCTGCTCAATCAGCATATGTAAATATAGAGACTTCTCTGTCATTAGTTTTCTTGAAGTACAATCCCTTTCCAGGATTGGATTTCAAGTACCTTAAGATTCGATAAACTGCCTCCAAGTGTTCTTCATAAGGAGAATGCATGAATTGGCTTACAACACTCACAGAGAAAGCGATGTCAGGTCTAGTGTGGGCTAGACAAATAAGTTTGCCAACCAATTTCTGGTACCTTCCAATCTCAACAGGAACACTGTCTTTCTCCCAAAGTTTAATATTTAATTCCATAGGAGTATCTGCTGGTCTACACCCACTCATCCCAGTTTCTTCCAAGAGATCTAAGATGTATTTCCTTTGAGAAACAACAATTCCCTTCTTTGAGCGAGCAACTTCCATACCAAGAAAATATTTAAGCGCGCCTAAATCTTTGATCTCAAATTCTTTTGTCAACTTTTTCTTCAATCTTTCCATCTCAACAATGTCATCTCCTGTGAGAATAATATCATCTACATATACAATTAAATTTGCAATTTTACCAACATTAGAGAACTTCACGAACAGCGTATGGTCTGATTATCCGTGCATATATCCTTGCTTTTTGACAGACCGAGTGAATTTCTCAAACCAAGCCCTTGGAGATTGCTTGAGACCATAAAGGGCTTTTTGTAGTTTGCATACATTTGAACCAAACTTATCTTCAAAGCTAGGTGGACTATCCATGTATACTTCCTCTTCCAAATCACCATTCAGGAAAGCATTTTTTACATCAAGTTGGTTAAGAGACCAATCTAAATTCACCGCTAAGGACAAGAGAACTCTAATAGTGTTTAACTTGGCAACAGGAGCAAAAGTTTCTAAGTAATCAATGCCATATGTCTGAGTAAACCCTTTAGCAACCAAGCGTGCCTTGTATCTTTCAACTGTGTTATCATAATTATATTTCACAATAAATACCCATTTACAACCAACAGTATTCTTTCCTGTAGGTAACGTCATGACTCTCCAAGTTTGATTCTTCTCAAGAGCTCTTATCTTCTCAAGAACAACTTCCTTCCAATTTGGAATTTTTAGAGCCTCCTGTATATTTTTTGGAATTTCTACAGCAGACAACTTAGAGATAAATGCAGCAAATGAAGAAGACAATTTTGAGTATGACACATAATTAGACAAAGGATATTTAGTGCATGATCTAACAGGTTTTCTAATTGCAATAGAAAGGTCTATATCAGGATACTCGACATGACTCTTAAGAACAGAAGAAGACTTACCTGTATCAAGATGATGTGTTGGATTATCTATTAGTTCAGAATCTTGAAAGGGTCGGAGAATGGGTCCTTCATTTCTCTGTTTATGGTTTCTTCTTTCAAAGACATTTCCCTTTCAAGTAGGGTCAATGGTAGTAAACCTGCTTTGTGTCTCTTTATCTGAGTCATTATGTTGTGGCATTTCAGGTGGTCCTTCATTATTATTGAGATCAAGAATTTGATCAATGTGATTTTGATTTGAAATTGTCCCCCCCGAATCTGTAGAAACCTCATTCATAAGTTGATTGAGTTCCAATATGGATTCTTGGGCATTTTCTTTTGGTGCATCAATATAAGTCTCAGAATTTTGCGACACTATATCACTTAAAGTAATGATGTTTTCATAAGTAAAAGATGAATCTTCCTTATAATTTCCCCCCTGAAGATGAATGTCAGTAAAAAATGGTTGATTTTCCACAAAAGTAACATCCATGGTTACAAAAATTCTTTTTAATTTTGGTTCAAAACACCGATACCCCTTATGAGTTGGAGAGTAACCGGTAAACACACATTTTATTGCTCTTGGCTCGAGTTTGTCAAGTTGTTTATGTTCATGAACAAAAGCAGTGCAACCAAAAACTTTTAGTGGCAAATCAGCAGAGACACTAGTCAAAGGAAAATAATTTCGAAAAACATCAAGAGGGGTATGAAAATCTAAAACTTTAGATGGCATTCGATTAATTAAATATGATGCAGTTAAAATAGCTTCACCCCACAAATATTTCGGAACCTTATTTGCAAATAGTAAAGCTCTAGCAACCTCAAGAAGATGCCTATTCTTTCTCTCTGCAATTCCATTTTGTTGAGGTGTATTAACATAAGAACTTTGATGAACAACCCCATTGGCAAGAAAAAAATCTGACAAAAATATATTAAAATATTCTTTACCATTGTCACTTCTGAAGACTTGAATATTTGTTTGGTATTGAGTGTGCACCATTTTAAAGAAATTTTTGACAATTTGTCCAACTTCTGATTTTTCTTTCAATAGATAAACCCAACAAATTCTAGTATGATCATCAATAAAGGTTATAAACCATCTTTTATTAGAAAAAGTGTTTATTCTATTAGGACCCCAAACATCACTATGAATAACTAGAAACGGTTTTGATTTTTTATATGGTTGTGTAGAAAAAGAAGAACGGTGATGTTTAGTAAATTCACAAGTTTCTCAATGAAATAAAGACGGATTCTTCTTAGAAAATAATTTAGGAAACAAATGTTTCAAATACAGAAAACTAGGATGTCCTAACCATAAATGCCATAACATAATATCATCATTATTAGAAGAAACAAAAATAGATTCAAAGCAGGTACTCGTTTTTGGTTGGTCTTTGAAGTCGTGTCCATTGTTAAGATAATAGAGTCCTCCACTCTCCTTAGCATTGCCAATCATCTTCCCCGTGCTCAAATCCTTAAAAGTGCAATGAGAATGAAAGAAGTTAGCTTGACAATTTATATCCTTTGTTAATTTAGTAATGGATAACAAATTACATGATAAATTGGGAACATGTAAGACATCTTTTAAGGTTAACACAGGTGACAGAATAACAGAACCTTTCCCTGCAATGGCTGAAAGAGAGCCATCTGCAATTTTAATTTTGTGGTTACCTGCACAAGGACTATAAGAAGAAAACAGACTCGACTCCCCAGTCATATGATCAGTAGCACCAGAATCGATAATCCAAGTATGGCTGGGAGAGACAATAAGTAGAGCAGTATTTAGAAAATTACCTCTCTGAGCTATAGAGCAAGAAGGAGTTTGAGACTCAAGGAGTTTGTACAATTGATCTAATTGTTCCTTGCTGAAAGGAGATGGGCTTGAAGGAGACTGCTTCTCTAGATCAGAGGTACCAGCTTGGAGGGCATGACCTTCATTTCCTCCTTTTTTCTTCCAATTTAGAGGTTTTCCATGGAGCTTCCAACATGTATCACGTGTGTGCCATGAACGTTTGCAATGTTCGCACCATGGTTTCTTGCCCTCACTCTTCTTGTCTTCATTCTTAGTGACTAAGGCAGAGCTTTCAACCTCAACAACAGAAGGTGACTTACCCATCATAACACCTTGTCTTGCCTCTTCTCTTCTAACTTCTAAGAACGCTTCTCGAAGTGATGGCAATGGAATCTTTCCCAATATTTTGCCTCGGACTTCATCAAGTCGCTTATTAAGTCCGACCAAGAACATGAATACTCAGTCATTCTCTTGTCTCTTAAGAAACAAAACACTGTCCTCACAACACTTCCAATGATCATAGCAGAGATCCAATTCTTGCCATAGTGTCATCAACTCATTATAATAGATAGTGACATCTCTATCTCCTTGTTTGGCATGCCACAATCGTGATTTGAGATCGAAAATTTGAGAAGAATTATGAATATCAGAATATGTTTCTTTGACAACTTCCAAAACTTCCTTCGCAGTAGGCAAAAATATAAAAGGTTTTCTAATCGTTGATTCCATATTACTAAGCAGTCAAGCAATAATAACAGAGTTCTCAGATTTCCAAAACCTTTAATTAGGATTAGTTGTGGCAGGTATTTGCACCTCTCCTTTGGGACCATTCGACATAATTTTTTCCATTAAGTTTTTGGATTTCAACCTTGAGGGCATTAGAAGTTCCCTCATGGCCAAAAAAATTGGAAAAACCGTTGTTAGATAAACCATTCCAACTACCACTGCCCCCTGGGCCGCCGCCAGTGCCTAAACCGGTGTTGTTGGCTACTTCTGATTTTTCACCCAAACCATAGTCGCCGCCTGGGCTGCCGCCAGTGCCTAATCCAGTGTTGTCGCCTGAGCCGCCGCCAGTGCCTAAACCAGTGTTGTTGGCTACTTCTGATTTTTCACCAAAACCATAGTCGCCGCCGCTGCCCGTAAGGGCTGCCTTCCATGAGGTATTGTGTGCCATATAGCTCAGTTGGTTAGAACGAAGCAAACCCCACTGGGTTGTGGATAGCTTTACAGAACCCTAACCAATAGCTCTGATACCATGAAGAAAGTAAAAGGTAAAATACTTTCATATTTTATTACTACAGCCCTAAGCTGTTTATATAGAAAATAAAATTACAATAGTAATACTGAGTAATAATGACATAATCATAAAATAAAAATAAATAGAATAATATAAAATAAAAGGAAATCAAATCTGATTTTCTTTAATTCTTCAACAGACTATAAGCAAAAAATCGTATATTTTCAGGGACAAAAAAAATCTAAACCTGAAAAGTATTACCAAGCTACATTAACAAATTGTATTATTTTGAAAATTTGAAGGGGCGAGTCTATTCAGTTTTTTTTTGTCTTCTTGTTTTGGTGATGTTTCCTTTTCAGTAACTTCCCAATCTAGTTGGTAGTTCTATGTTTTGTAGTTATAATAGTCCCGCCCCAAAAGTGTTCCTCAAATTCCTATTTTCTGTAATTGGCATTTGGACTTTTTGAAGGTTTGTAACGCATATCGTGAAACCAGCACAGATCAAAATACATTTTGGTGGTTAGAAGCACTTAATCACGCTGAGAAGAACAAGGATTTCTCAGCTGAGTTGATTAGAAAGATCGAAGAAGCCATCTCAGGAAATTCAAAATCGTCAAGAGTAGCTGCTCGGTTAGTGATGCTTTAACTGTGTAAGCATTTATAAAGTAGTGGATTTTTGTGATAATCTATTTCTAAGATGTGTTGATTGCCTATGTTGCATTGCCATAAAATGTTTCTGGACAATGTAGCTTAAGGGGGAGTAGAGAAAATAAGCTTTAGCTTAAGGGGGAGTAGAGAAAATAATAACAGTTTGAATATTATTGATAATAGTTTTATGTTGATTTGATTATAGAAGACTCAATATTAATCTATATTTACAGAGATGCATAGACTCAATCCTAAATAAGTAGCAAATCATTATAATAATGAGAGATATTCTAAGATATCTCTATGGATATAAATTGATCCTAGAAAATAACTCAAAATACTCTAATATAATTTAAAAGATATTATAAATATTTTATTATATTCTAACACTCCCCCTTAAGCTAAAGCTTAGTAAGCTTTAGTTTGTTACAATAAAACAATGTATTGCTCCGCAAAATAATAATAATAAATGGATGGAAAGGCAACTCAGGGATGCAGGTGAAGTCGGAGAGAATTGCTATAAATATAGCCTAGCTAGATAGTCAGAATGATCATCGAACATGAGAGAAATTCATGGCAAGCAATTGAACAAAGCAAGGTCTGTTCTTCTAAAAACTGCATTTGGAAGCTTCAAACTAATAATATCGGAGACTCAAAATATTTAAATTTGAATTTGCTTCAAGGAGTGAGAGGCATGCTTCAGGGAGAGAAAGGCAAGGCTAGTACATCCTGGACAAAGATGGGGCCAGTGTATCTGGGAAAAATTGTCAAGTTGTATGCATGTGGCTCAAAAGAAAAAACATAAAACAGATCTGGAACCAGGAAGGAAAACTCAATCTAGACGACTGAAACATTGTGCCGGAAGGCGGACAGACATGCCTGAGCTCAAGGCTGTTGGCGGCGGTGTGTGGGATGAACATGACGGATCCTGGAGGCACATGAGCGAGTGTGGAGCAACTTTTGGCCTAAAAAATATGGGTTGTGTAGATTGGGAGATTCCGCACATATAGAAGTGGTTGTGTCGGAAAACTTGCTGGAAAACTTTTCCAGCAGCGTTGGCAGGCACTAGCAAACGACGGATCTTGGAGGTAACGTGTAACCGTAGTCCGAAACTAGAATATGAGGACAGATTCAAAACCAGGAGGCCGAGGCGAGTTCAATGAAAGAGGCCGCGTCTTAAACGGTTGCCGGAAGCGCGGTGAAGAGCGGTGACACGTGGATTTGACGCGTAGTGGACGATGAGGCACGTGCGGTGGCTTATGGCGACACGCTTTGAGGTGTGGGCCAATCTGAAAGAGGCGAAGTTGATGGAGTGGTCTTTTGCCGGAAAATTCGCTGGAAACAGTGGCAGTGATGGCGGCGGTAGCGAACTGAACGGAAAGCAAGTGAAACTGCTGTCGGAATGAGTCACGACAGTGGTTTGAAAAAAGAATGATCACATTGGAAAAGAGAAACTATGATTATATTCCCAAACTGTTGGGAACTCGACAGCGAATAGAGGCGAGATCGTTCTAGGAGGATCGAAATAGGCTCTAGATACCATGTTGAAGTTGTGGGATTTTAGAGAAAAAGAGTAGAGAAAATAATAAGAGTTTGAATATTATTAATAATAGTTTTATGTTACTTGATAACAAAAGACTCAATATTAATCTATATTTATAGAGATACATAGACTTAATCCTAAATAAGTAGCAAATCATTATAATAATGAGAGATATTCTAAGATATCTCTATGAATATAAATTGATCATAGAAAATAACTCAAGATACTCTAATATAATATAAAAGATATTATAAATATTTTATTATATTCTAATAGTTACTTTCTATTCCAGTTTTCGGACCATAAGTTCTCTGAAGTATCAAATTCAAACCGGTTTGGATCAGTTAGAAGCCTCTAGGAAAGTGCTATTAGATCGTCTGCTAGAAATTGATCAGACAATGGAAAAACCAAAAGATGAAGATATTGAGCGCGTGGGTAAATGTCGAAATTGTCAACCTAATTGTGATGGCCCCCCATGCGTTCTGTGTGAAGTAGATGAATTGTTTCAGGTCCGGAATTGAACTTACCTATCAATTTGATGCACACTATTTCTAAAAAATGTAATATGTCTTATGTTTTTTTTTATCCTCAGGGTTATGAAGCTAGACTCTTTGTTCTTAAGAACGAACGTGGAGGGATAATTTCATCTGCTGAGGAGGCAGTAGATTGTCAAAAGAAAAACTTTGCATTGAATCATTTCCTCTCAAAGCTATCACAATCTAATTACAGTTCATCAGCATCTGATATTGATCATAAAGAGTCCAAAAAAAGGAATGTTAGACAGAGAGTTGTGGTTAGTTATTAATTTCATTTGATTGACTTTTGCATTGGGTCATAGAGACGTACAGATTTATTAAATTCACCATGCCCCTTAGCAATGTAGATTACTTTATAGTCATGAAACACTATATGAGAAATTAGATTTGGATTTGAACATAAATGATGATAACTTCATTTTCATTAAAGAAAATCTTGTTAGTGCAGAAATATGTAACATGTTTTTTCTATTGATTATGATTATCAAATTAGACTACAAGATCAGCATCTATGCTGGAGGTTCTTCTTGGAGTTATAAAGAACTATTGCAAGACTCAGTTCGGAAGGGACAGTGTGTCAGCAGCCACCAAGCATTTACATATTTTTGAGGTATGGCCTGATCAAATATTATCTATGCTAATCTAGAGTTATAATAGAAAAACACCGAAGAGTCATTGTGTTAGGAACACAAGAATTGGATATCAAGGATTTAGAAAAACACTAGTATTTAGAAAAAATATAAGAAATAAGAGAGAATCTCTCCAAGAGCGAATACGCTCCTCACAACCGGAATACCAGTTAGAACTACCCCATTATCTATATCTGCTGGAATCTTTTTAAAATTTGTGATCATACATATTAACAACGCAGATTCACTGGATTCTGATTCTTTGTTCATGACTTTGTAAGGGAATGCGAAAGGAGTTTGTCCATGCAAGGTCTTTGGCATTAGCTCAAGCTCAATATCTTCGTGCACATGATGAAATAAAGATGGCGGTTTCTCGTTTACACTTAAGGGCAAATGAAGATGATAAAGCTCTTGATGCTTTAGGTGAAAATGAATTATCTGCAGCTAGCTCAAACTTTTCCCAGGAGAAGTTTATGTCATTGAACTTGTTGGCACAGATAAAAGGAAAACTCCGCTACTTAAAGGTATGGAAAAATAAGCGATAGAAATAGAAATTTGTATATACAACTCTCACCTAGCTTTAACTTCAATTTTACATTTTTTCTTTCTTTCTCGACATCATCCATTATGTATCATGTTTTTGTCGAGTATTTCAACTAGATTGGAGGGTTTATTTCTTTTTTGCTTTGGGCATTAAACCTAAGCTGCATTAATTTTCAGGGTTTGGTTCAATCTAAGCAAAAAATGCCATTGGAAACTTCAGATAATTCTTCACTCACTCAAGAGATAAATGCTACGTCAAACTCTATGGAAGAAAAGGGGATCCTCATATCTAAAACTTATGAGGAAACATGCCCAGTTTGCCAAGAAAAGCTAGGCCCTCAGAGAATGGTGTTTCAATGTGGGCATCTTACTTGTTGTAAATGTAAGTATTACTACCTCAGTCCATACATATAGGACCCTGTTAACTAAGTTACGGGAATTAATGAAGTTGTTATTAGTGTTAAATTTGTTCATAATTGATATTATTTTTACAAAGTTTACCCTTCAATAGATAATTAGTTTATTTTACCATCACAATATTTATTGTTGATTGCAGAAAAAAATGTAAAATAATTAGAAGTATGTTGGTAAAGAAATAATTGATGCAATTGAAAATTAAAAGAGAGTCTTATTAAAAGGAAACAAAAAAGTTTCTCAAGAGGATCCTATTTCTAAGGACGTAGGTAGTATATGATAAGACTTCATATTATCATGCTTTAGTTGTGTTAGTGATGTGATAAGAGGCATTCATAAATCTTTAACAGCATAAGCTTCTTGTAGAGTTGGTTTTTGATGTGATTTAAGAGCCTCTAATAGTAAAGAAGAGTTTGTTCCTTGGTATGATAGAAACCCAAATCCAGATGAAATAGAAATATTGTATTATTGATCAAAAATAAGAAAATGTATTACAAGAGGAAGATGATCTCTCCTGTAACCCCAAAGCAATGCTCCTCAGAGGAATTTGGGAATTCCCTCTGCCCAAGTTCTAAGCCGAGAACTAACCACAAAACTAACTGCCTCTACGTGTATTTTCTCCCCCTTTCTAACTAATTTGCCATCTCAAAACTCCCCTCTCCATTTGGACCTTTCTTTGGATCCTTTCACGCTTTTCCCCTTCTAACATAAAATGTTGAATTTCAGCACATGGTAAATCGCGCCATGTGCATTGTCCACAATTTAAGCTCAAATTAAAGGGTTCTTGTGTGAAGCAGCATGTTGGAGATGTAATCAAGCCGTACAAAAGTTTTCACATCACAACTTAAGCCTTTAAGAAAATTAGTCCTTGACAATTTGTTCAAAAACCTGAATACTACTTCGTCAGGGTTGCAAGACATATATCTGCTACGATATAATATTGGAAAGTCTTTTATGGTTCATTTTTTTTATGCACATCTTAAAGAGCATGGTATATTGAGTTAGTATTGATCAAATGTTTTTCACTACGTCCATGTAAAACACAAAGTAAAGAATATTATAGAAGTATGCAATGTATAGTGCATACACATATAGTGGTATTCTCATCAATTTTTACTCAAAAGATATATGGCTAAGTATTTATTGACTTTTACATAATAAATATTATATGAAACATAATTATGCATGTATTTTTCGCAGGTTTATTTGCTTTGAGTGAGGAAAGACTTCAACATAGCAAGACCCATAATTGGGTGATGTGCCCTACATGTCGACAGCATACCGATTTTGGAAACATTGCCTATGCTGTTGATGCACAAAAGGAATCTCCCAATTCTTCAATGCTGCATACAATTGACAGCTATGAAAAACATGAAGCATCCATTACTGTTAAAGGCTCATATGGAACCAAGGTGTTTTTCCTCATTACAACTTAAAGTGTATTGATTACCTCTATTGGGATCTACTTGTGATGTCTTAGTTCGTAACTGGCTTGATATTAGTATAAATGAGTGGCATGACTCTGCATAGTGCCCATAAACTATGTGCATATTTGTCTAATATCTTTTGTTATTTAATATATGCCTGAGCCTACTTGCCTTAAACATAATGAACAAATATCATATTGAGTACCAAAAACACAAAAAGAAGTAACTTGTGTGAGGTAAATTCTTAGAATTTCTGTTGGGTGGGTAGGTCAGGAATGCCCACCGTGATAACCTCTATTCACACCATATCACTATCTAATGTAGGACTTTTAGTACACCCCCTTACGCTCAAGACTAGACATCTGAAACATGAATATAGGTGCCCAATAACCAGTGGCCTAATAGATCTATGACACTCTTGATGCCATCTTAGTGTTTGGATTGGTCCTAACTCAACTGCACAAAACTGACTTGTAAAGTGAGGGATGTCTAACACATAAACCACTATTATGGTCAGATTGTTGTCTAATGTAGGATTTTCAATACCCCTTTACTATATAGGATTGGGGACTTGGAGTGTGGTCCAAGTGGCCCAATAACTGGTGGTCCAATGGATATAGGATAAACTATAATATCATCTTAGAATTTGGGCTGGACTCTAGTCAACCTCAACAAACCGGCTTGTAAGGTGAAGGATACCCACCACTTACATTCACTCTTTAGGCTATATCACTATCCAATGTGGGATTCTCAGCACACTCCCTTGGAGCCCACGAACGACTCTGTTATTGGTTTGTACGAGGTGTGATGCCCACCCCTTATAACCACTATTTGGGTCTCATAAAAAACAAAACTACTATTTAGGTTGCATAAAAAAAGATAACCACTGTTTAGGTGATATAAGTATCCAATGTGGGACACTCAATACCTGGCCATACCTATGACTGAATATCTAGAGCGTTAAGTTTGAATTCAGCTTAAAACTTAGGTGTGAGGGCAGTGAGGCCCTAACTCAACCCCACAAAATCAGCATCGCAGTGCTGAATATCTGGAGCATGATCCAAGTGACTCGATAACAGGTGACCTAACTAGTATAACATTGACTCTGATACTATCTTAGAATTTGGTTGGGTCTTACTCAACCACACAGAACCGGCTTGACTTTCAAATGATGTGAAATGTTCTTTCAATTTTTTTTTCAAATTAAGAAAAATTTACGCATCAGAAAGGAGTTATTAATCTTTTAATAAGATATGAATATAATTGTGCATTTTGTTGGTATGTCTTTTTTAATTTCAAATCTTTGTAAGTAGTAAAGTAGCTTATATGTTTATAAATTTGGCTGATATATTGTATCGTTCTATTTATGGAGTTTTATGATCAATCTGATGAATTTGATTTGAATTCGAACTTTTTGCATTGATGTGGCTTTTACAAAAAATTTATTTGTTAATATCCAAGGGTTTAGGAAAACAGTCTGGCTTTGAAGTGAGAACAATCAAATTTGAAGACAATGTGCAAATGATGACTTGGTTATTATTTTTAGATTATTTTTAAAATTAAAATGTCCATTATAAATGTGTATAGCATTGTTAATAATATATTCTTACTCCATCTCACATTCCAAATTGTAATTTTCATGTTCCTGCTAATAAGTCAGCATTGGATTATATTTTTATACCATATGTTATGATGCCCTTCTAACTCTTTTATTCCTCATCTTTGTATTGATTTGGTTGTTTTGCAGATTGAAGCAGTCACAAGAAGAATCTTGTCAATAAAGACTACAAATCATAAATCAAAAGTTCTTGTATTTTCAAGTTGGAATGATGTACTTGATGTATTGGAACATGCCTTTGCCACCAATAACATCACCTTCATCCGGATGAAGGGAGGCAGGTATAATAATCTATGCTATCGCTATTTCATATTTCATTCGAGTATTTATGCTGGACTAGAAGACATTTGGAGGCGTAAAAAGAGACACAATAGGCAGACAAAAATTATGATCCAAACCCTATTTTGGTTCCTAATTTTCGATTTCTTTCTTGATGTGTCTGTGACATTGGTCCCTCATATTCATAAATTCAAATCAGTTTGATCTTCTGTGGCTCTGTCTATATGTTTCCAATAATAAATTCACTTGTTCCATAAAAATTACAGCATACATTACTTAGTCCGTGTATTACTTGTTCCATACACCAAGGATTTGTTTTTTTAGCTCTTCAACTATATGCTTTAATTTACACAACCTAAATTGTTTGACTTTTGGAGAAATACCTAATTCCTAATCAAGGCAATTCATCTGCTAGTTCTTCTGATTTCAACATTATAGTGCTTTATTTCTGCTCATGATTATTTTCTTAAGAAACTATGTAGAGTGTAGACCTTTGTGTTAGTTAATATGGATGATTGATTATATCTAATTTATTTATGTCTTAGTTAAACAATAAGCTGCTTTCAATTTTCAACTTTATTATACTCAATGTTATTTTTGTTATGAATTTGTGAGTTCAGGAAAGCACACACTGCCATCAGTCAATTTAGAGGAAAACAGAATGGCACAAAAGGATGTGAGGGGTCTGAACCAAAATCTATTCAGGTGTTATTGCTTTTAATCCAACATGGAGCCAATGGCCTCAATCTTTTGGAAGCACAACATGTGGTCCTTGTTGAGCCATTACTCAATCCAGCTGCTGAAGCACAAGCAATCAGTCGCGTACATCGGATTGGACAGAAGAATAAGACCCTCATCCATCGATTCTTAGTAAGTATCTCTCTCTTTCACTTTCTCATGCGCTCCAATTTAATTATTCTTGTTGTCTTTGAATGTGATCTTCAATTTAGTTAACTATAGAGCATTTTCTAGTATTGGTGTCGACATGGTGTCGTAGTTCTTTTGCTTAGAATGTTTGGATTTTAGTTGCGTCATTGTCTTCTACCCATCGTTTGTTGCTTAATTCATATCAAATATGTTCTTCATTACTTTTTTTTCTTTTCTGAAATGACAAATATTAGTATAGTTAATGTTATGATGGGGGTGGAGATTGAACCTTCTTGTTCCTGATTGCTCCACTCCTTAATTCATATCAAAATATCTTCTGAATTACTATATTTATGATATTTGGAGTGCTTATTTCGCGCAATACATGTTTGTCATACAAATGTTCAAGATCATGTATAAACTGTTTCTACAATTGAAGAGTAATTGTGATAAAGCTGCTGTACAAGCTTTGTATAAACTATTTCTATAACCTACTATCGGGATCTTATAAAAATAAAGTCAAAATAGTTCACAGGCATAGTATAAGCTATTTTTATAAGTTTTTCTAAACACTTATGCAAGTGCTTATGTCACAGAGATGAGTTTATTTACAGGATAAGTTTGTTTAAACTCTTCCAAATGCCTCCTATATCATTTTTGTAGATGAATTGGAAATTTCAAGATCTATTTGAATGAATGAAAAGTAGTGTTGTCCAATCACGGCTATACCATAGTGCAAGTGCTTATGTCACAGAGATGAGTTTATTTACAGGATAAGTTTGTTTAAACTCTTCCAAATGCCTCCTATATCATTTTTGTAGATGAATTGGAAATTTCAAGATCTATTTGAATGAATGAAAAGTAGTGTTGTCCAATCACGGCTATACCATAGTGCAAGTGCTTATGTCACAGAGATGAGTTTATTTACAGGATAAGTTTGTTTAAACTCTTCCAAATGCCTCCTATATCATTTTTGTAGATGAATTGGACATTTCAAGATCTATTTGAATGAATGAAAAGTAGTGTTGTTCAATCACGGCTATACCATATTGGAATTTGAATATATCGCTATTGTTCTGCAATACACTACTCAATTCAAAATGTTGTCAAATAGGGACTATAACAGCGCAATAGCACTGCTGTGTAGTGAACTTTGAAAAAATCACTATTTTCTTCCATCCGTGATTGACAACTCTGGTGAAAAGAACATGAATTATGTTCTTGCCTATCTTTGCGCTTTCTTGTGTCTGACCTAAGTTTTGTCTCAGAAATTCATACATGAAGAAAAAATTGTTCTTATATTTTTGTTCTTGCTTCTGTTAGGTAAAAGACACAGTTGAAGAGAGCATATACAAATTAAACAGAAGCAGGAGCAACCATTCATTCATTAGTGGAAACACAAAAAATCAAGATCAACCTGTTTTGACACTTAAGGATGTGGAGTCCTTGTTGGCAAGAGCACCTCTATCAATGCAAGAAATTGATGAAAGTCCTAATAATACAAATACAAACTTGAGACAATTTCCACCATCAATTGCTGCAGCTATAGCTGCTGAGAGGAGACATAATGAGCAAAGAACATGATTATGTTTTTCTTTTCATTTCAAACTTTTAACCATTTTGTGTCTATTAATATCTAGAATTTCATTTATTCTTGTACATATAATTATATATAAAACTTATTTTCAATTTTGAGCTAAGATCTGTAAAATAAATGTTAAACCTGTAAGTATGTTTTATTACTCTCCCTCTCTAGTTGTATGAGAAATCTTTCATTTCGAGGGTAACCTGGTTTTAGTAATGTCTTGAGTTCGGATAGTTCACTTTTAATCGGTGAAAGACATTACTTATGAAACTTAATAAGTATATATGAAGTTTGTTATTTTAGTTACTTAAGTATATGAAAATCTGTCATTAGTCTCTAGCATCTTAACAGCAGGGACCAAAGTGACGCCTTTTTAATCCTTTAGAGACTACTAATCTATGTAAGAGTATAAGCATCCCCAATTGTGTAGGTGGTCGAACTTGGATTGTGATGGTCAACCTTTCAATCCTTTATATTTGATAACTTTGTTTTTACTTCTCTCTTAACCAATCATTCTCTCATTCAAATAATTTTTATTAATTTATTTTAATTGTTAATTTGTTCTCTAAATACACTAAATGGCAAAGTTAGAGAACCTTCTTTTCCACCAACAAATCCCACTTTCTCTCTAAACATTCTGGAGCACAACCAACACCAGTTATTGTTCATCGTCTCCCTCATCCATTAATTTTCTTCTTCTTTCCAAAATCCTTCAAAGACAAAAGTTCTCTGAAGTCTTCTTCACCTACGTGACTCCTTGCATGTCAATTAATTTCCTTTCCTCAATCTCCAAAAATCAACCAAAACAAGTACTAAAGGGAGATAAAGAGAAAATGGGAAACCCCCAAAGTTGACACAAGACACCAGAGATTGAAGAAATTGAGAGTTGATAGAGTAGACATCTTCCATAAATCAATTGGAGTTGAAGAGGATTATCCTTAGAAAAATTGTGAGTTTTTTTCTTATAACAAACTTTACTTTTGCATGTGGATTTTCTGAGTTTAATTTAAATCTTATTTATTGTAGACACGATTTTCTAAGTTTGATGCTGGGTTTTTATTAAAAACTGAGAGTAAGCGGAAACTATGTGTTTTAACATGCATGAAATGTTGAAAATCTTCATTTAACTCTTTTAAAGTTCATCATTTCTGCATATGTTGGTGTGATGATTCAAATGTGTTAGGAACCCCAAGAAATAGAATTATTCATGATAGGTGGAATACGAAATTAATGCTTTTCTAGAATTCCTACACATGTTGTTCTGCTTCCAATTTTCTTTATTATTTTGCCTTGATTTCATTCTCCTTCGTTTCTGATTTCCTTCTTCTATCTCTACCTTTGATCAAGTTGTTTCTGATTATGCCTTTGATCATGTTGTCTATGAGTCTTCCTCTAATCATGCTTCCTTTGTCTCTTCCTCTTATCATGCTCCCTCTGATTCTGCCTCTGAACATGATGACTCTGACTCTGCCTCCGATCCAAGCATCCTCTGATCATGTTGTCTCTGGTCAGACTCTGGTTCTAGTCATGTTGCCTCTGATCCAAGTTCCTCTGATCACGTTGCCTCTGGTCAGAGTCTACCTCTGGTCCAAACTCCCTGATCATAATGTGTAACTAAGTGACTGTTTCCAATTAAATGAGTAATTAAGATTCTCTTTGATGGACGATTGAAGTTTATTTATCTTCTAGTTATGTATTAACATGTTTGGGGTCATGGTCAGACCAACCTTACCAAGAGGTTCTCAATTATCTTGGTGACCCACGTCAAAATAACTGGGAAAACTTTTTTGTACTCTAAGGAAAAGAAAAAGGACATGCATATTTTCTATACTTTAAGAAAAAGAAAGAGGAATATGATATTTTTCATATTTTAAGGAAAAGAGGTCTATAACATCCTTAAGGTTAAAGATTGTTTTAAAAATAACATTACATATTCATATCATGTTTTCCATTACATATAAGGAAAATTATTTCTAACTGCCCCTCCCCTTTTTTATAGAACTCAATGAGATTATTATTTCATCCCTTATTTTCTTATATTATAGCAGATAAAAGTGACCGAAGTTTAAATTCCAGCACCAGAGGTGTAATACAAGACTTGATTCTATTGTTATGAAGTCAATTGACTAGACTTGTAAATCATTTTATCGAATTATGAAACAAGAGTTGTACACTATATTTTTATGTAGTTACAAGTTATGTTGATAATGTTAATTAATGATTTATATTGATTGTCATGCTTTATTAAGATATATGAATTTATTGTCATTTTCTAGATACATGGTGATCGGTTATAGAAAAATAATGCTTCGACCTTCGTTGTTCTTGTTGCAAAAGGAAAAATACATCATCTTCCTTTAGAGCAACTCTTGTGTTGTCGCTAGGTTTTGGTCACGAGAAATACATAACAATCATTCTTTGGAATGTCATTATGCACATTTCACAAAAGTAATTGTTTAATCACGTGAAGCTTACCATCTCAAAAGTGATGATTGATGAAGAGTTAAGGGTGTTTATTCAAGGTAGGTTTATTAGTGATAATTGTTGAGACAAAACCCCAACTTAAATAAATTTTGATGATAAACAAAGATTAATTCAGAATTATAATTATGATTCTAAAGCATGTTTGTGTATCTAATAAGTGCACTTGAGTGTTATCAATCAAGATAGGTACCAAGAAACTTAAACAGGATCATTATGTGAGAAGCAAGAACAGATCTGTAGATTCAAGAACATTCTGGACAGCACTCTGAAAATCTCCAGAAGATGACGTCACCAGAGGATGTCTCCAGAAGATGACGTCACCAGAGGATGTCTCCAGAAGATGATGTCACCAGAGGATGTCTCTAGAAGATGAAGTCGCCAGAAGATGAAGTCATCAGAAGATGTCTCCAGAAAATGACGTCGTCAGAAGAGGACGTCACTAGAAGATGAAGTCATCAGAAGATATCTCCAGAAGATGAAGTCATCAGAAGATATCTCCAGAAGATGACGTCACCAGAGGATACCAGAGGACTCCTTCTAAGGACACTAGAGGATACCTCCAAAGGACACCAGAGGATATCTCTAGAAGATACCAGAGGATATCAGAAGATATCATCAGAGGTTCTCTCTACAGATTTAATAACCCAGAATACGTAGTATTGAAGATCAAGACTCATTTTCCAGAACCAAGTCTGGTCTTGAATGCTAGAAGCAGAATAAAGAACATTCTTACTTTTTGACTTGCTCTCACCTAATCACTGACAAAGGACAAGTCAGCTTTCCCAACGGGCAAATGAGCTGTCAAATAGCACTTTTTGAGTCTATAAAAGAGAACTCAAAATATAGGCAACAGGCAAAACTGAACAAAGCAATCATTCCATTATTTCACAAATCAGATTCAAGATTTTCTACAATTTTCATACATTTCGCTAAGTTATGTCCAACTCTTAGAAACTGCAGCATCCAATCACGTTTACATTCTAAAATCACTCTGTGCTTCTAAGATTAGAATCAAACACTCAAACAAGAGTTGAGGATATTTAGATTCTAATCAAACACTTTATTATTCATTTGTAATCTCAAGACAAAGTGAGTAAAAACTAGTCTTGAGAAGTTTTGAAAAAATCCTTCTATGTTATAGAGAAGGAAGTGTGTGTAATCCTCTGAAAAGATCAAAGGATAGATTAGTGAAAAACTCATTTCCAGATTCAAAGGTATTGGTTGTAACAGATCAAGATAGATATGCATAAAGTTTGTGTAAAAGTCAAGAGAGTTCTTGTCTTGGAACACTTAGTTGAAAATCTCACAATTGTGAGGACTGGACATAGCCCAAGTTGGGTGAACCAGGATATTTCTGTGTGTTATATTCCTTCCCTTATCTATTTACATTTAAGTCTTTAAATATCAAGTTTAATAGATTAACTAAAAATGTCATTTTCAACTAACCAAGAACGTTCTCCAATTCTGGATCAGAACCAAGAACGTTCTCTGTTTTTTTTTATTTACAACCAACATCAATCTTGAGTTAACTTTTAACAAGAATTTTTAAAAGTTTAATTTACAATTCAAACCCCCTTTCTTGTAAATTGCTACTTCAATTGGCATCAGAGTTCGGTCTCTAAAAACAACACCTAAACAGTGTAGAGAAAAGATCTAGAAAGAAAATGTCAAAAGTAAAGTATATTGCTGAAGGAGGGTCATCAAATTGACCACCCTACTTTGATGGCTCAGATTACTACTTCTGGAAAAATAAAATGCAGCTGTTCCTAAAGTCCCAAGACACAGGAATGTGGCGCATCATTACAGAAGGAAACTTCATACCAAGAGTTGATCAAAATGATCCAACATCTGCTGAAAAGAAAGAATGTGATTGGACAGCAGAAGAAAAATCTAAGGTACTATTGAACTCAAAAGCTCAATTATTTTTATCATGTGTCTTAAGCAGGGAAGAAAGTGAGAGAGTCGATGAATGCGACTCTGCAAAAAGGGTATGGGACACATTGCAGACTCATCATGAAGGAACCAATCATGTAAAGGAAACAAGAATTGATATAGGAATAAGAAAATTTGAGCTGTTTGAGATGAATGAAGGAGAAACAATAGATGAAATGTACTCTAGATTTACAACCATTGTTAATGAAATGCGATCCTTAGACAAGGCATACTCTGTACAAGATCGTGTAAGGAAAATCATGAGATGTCTTCCAGCTATATGGAGGCCAATGATAACAGCCATAAGTCAAGCAAGAAATCTTGAAACACTTGGGCTAGAAGAACTGGTAGGAACCTTGCGAGCACATGAAATGTTGCTAATGGAAGACAAACCAACAAAGAAAGGAAAATATGTGGCTTTGAAAGTATCTCAAGAAAGCATGCCATCACAATCTGAAGGAGAAATCGAAGAAGAAGGACAAGAAGAAGCAGATGAAGAAATAGCTCTCCTCACTAGAAAAATCCAAAGAATTATGAGAAGAAGAGAGCAAATCAAGAAGAGATTTCCAAGCAAGAAAGAAAGCTTCAAAACTGAAACTGATAAGAGTCAACTTACTTGCTTTGGCTGCAATAAGCAAGGGCATTACAAAGCTGAATGCCCACTGAACAAAAGAGCATCAAATAAATTTCCTTTCAAAAAGAAATCAATGATGGTAACTTGGGATGACTATGATGATTCAGATGTAGAAGAAACAGAAGAGGCCAACATATGTCTCATGGCAGGCATAAGAGAAACAGAGGTAAAAAATTCTGAACACTGTATTTTGTGTGAACAAATGGAAACTGAATTTGATAACTTACTTAATGACTCAAACCTACTTATCCAAAAATGGAGCTCTTTAAATGAAAAATTTCATAACGAAAAAGAAGAAAAAGAAAAAACTCAAAAGATGAATGATGAGCTAAAAAAATCATTCAAAACTTGAAAGAATCACAAATCAAAAACTTTAATGATGAGAGACAAGAAAATCAAGAATGTCCTTCGATGCAAAAGGAGAATGATCTTCTCAAATATGAAGTTGAACTTCTTAAGAATGACTTGTCTAACTTCATTAAAGCAACAAAAACTTTTCAAAAAATCATGGGTTCTCAAATAGGAATTTTTGATAAAGCTGGCCTTGGTTTTGAGAAAACACAAAAAACAAAGATGTATGAAAACTTCTTTGTGCCAGAAAGAAAAGAAGAAGAATGCAAAATTAGATGTTCATATTGCAAAAAATTAGGACATCTTGAATTGCATGTTATTTTAAAAAAAGGGATGAGAAAATCAAAAACAGAAGGAATGTTGAAAAAGCAGAATGTTCTCCAAATATTTTACAAAAAGGAGAAAGTTCTGAAGCAAAAGCAGAACGTTCTTCAGAAAGCAAAAAGGAGGGAGAATGTTTTGGAAGCACATTCCAAGCTGTTTCTGAAATCTCAAAAAATCAGAATGTCAAGTTTTCTCCAAAACCAAAAATTAAATGTTCACACTGCTCTAAACTTGGCCATCTTGAGTCAAAATGTTATTTTAAAAGATCAAGCTTTAAAACTAACTTCCAAGGACCCAAAGAAAAAAGGGTACCTAAAGAAAATATAACCTCATATGCAGGATGGGTGTCAAAGTGTCAAGAAAAAGCCATGGTTCTTGGACAGTGGCTGTTCAAGGCATATGACGGGAGATAAACAAAGCTTTTCATCATTCACTAAAAGAGATGGAGGATCAATAACATTTGGAAACAATGATCAAGCCAAGATTAAAGGTAAAGGAACAATAGGTAAGGAAAATTCTGCCAAAATAAATGATGTTCATTATGTTGAAGGGCTGAAACACAATCTTCTAAGCATCAGCCAGCTCTGTGATAATGGCTTTGAAGTTGTGTTCAAACCAAACTCATGCGAAATCAAAATGGCAGAATCAGGAGAGATTTTATTTTCTGCATCCAGAAGGAAAAATCTCTATGTCCTGTACATTGAAGAATTACCAACAGAATCATGCTTCATGTCCATCAATAAAGAAAAATGGATATGGCATTGTTAAGACAAACTCTCAATTTTAAAGTTTTGATGAAAATAAACAAAGGTTAATTAAAAGATTGTTAATTATGATTCTAAGTATATTGTTTATTTAACCTGTGCTTTTGAGTGTGTTAATTCAAAGATAGGTTTCAAAAGAATCAAAGAAAACAGCATCAGAAGAACATTATTCACATTCTGGAAAACGCAGAATGTTCGCCAGACTGTGACAGCATAAAGACCCAACTTTCTCCATCACTTAATTAAAGTTGTTGGCTCTGGAAGTTACATGAATATGATCACTACATGGCAGAGAACACATAGGATCTATTCAACTCAAAGAGGACATTCAAATTGCAAAAGAAAAAGACTCTCAAACAAGCCTGTCTAGACAGTTCTGGGAATGACTGTCAAGACTGTTAAAACAATGTTGAAGTCAAAGACAGTTTCCAATATGGCCACAGAAACGTCCAGATTGATTATCAGCCTCCAAGGATACCTAAAGTACAAAAAGTTCAGAATGATCATCAATCTCCAGTCAGTTTTAAAAGCTTCAGTACAAGCTTTTTACATCAAGCTTTCATGATCGTTTTCAATCTGTTTTGAATGGTTCAAAGCTTCAGTTCAAACTAGCAATATTATCTCTTATCAGAAGCATTAGAGGATCATTAAAAATTCAAGAAAGATTGATTCAAAACGCAAAATATAGCTCAGCCTAAAACAGAAAGTAAAAAGTGTCAAAAGTAGGATTACTTTTTGCCTATGGTCAAGTTAGACAAAGGCATCAACAAACGGCTATATTGGCCTTCATTAAATGCTCTCAAGCCTATAAAAGGAAGGCCACAGCTGAAGGAAAACTCAGAAGTTCAAGTGCTAACAAGTTTCTCCAAATCACTCTCATTCACATACTTGAAGTTCTGTAAATCATTTACAGAATCAGTTGTAGTTAAATCCTTCTTACTCTGATATATTCATACTGATTTATCTGTAAAAGAATCGAAACCTCAAACAAGAGTTGAGACATTTCAGATTCTAAACAATCTCATTATTATTGTAAAACTCAAACTATAAGAGTTTAATATAGTTTGAGGTAGATTGTAAGAAATCCTGTCAAGACAGATAGGTGATTCGATTAATCTGATACTAGGTGGAATCAGATTAAGTTCTGTAAACAAAGATCAATGTTGATCTAGGCTAGGTGTTGTAAAACCAGAAGGTTCTTGTTTTAAACACTTAGTGGAAAATCTCACAATTGTGAGGATTGGACGTAGCCCAAGTTGGGTGAACCAGGATACATCTGTGTGTGGTATTTCTTATCTTTAATCTCCTTATCAAGTTTGATTGTTTTTAAGATTAAAATACAAAACCGTTTTTATGTTTTACACACTAATCTGAACGTTCTCCGTTTTCTGATAAAACCAAGAACGTTCTCCATTTTTCTGCTTCCTTAACCAAGAACTTTCTTGAGTTTAAAACTGAAGTTTTTCAGGAAATTTTAAAAAGGGAGATTTACAATTCAAAGCCCCCTTCCTTGTAAATCAATTTTGCTACTTCAGGCATAAGTGTGCTGGACACATCAGTTTAAAAACTATTTAAAAATTGTCAAAATCAGACTTGGTGAGAGGACTTCCCAAAATTAACTTTGATAAAGACAAGATCTGTGAAGTATGTGCAAAAGGAAAAATTGTTAAAAGCAGTTTTCATACAAAAGAGTTCATTTCAACTAAAAAACCTCTTGAACTGCTTCACAATGATCTATTTGGTCCTATCAAAACCACAAGTCTATGAGGCATGAGATATGGATTTGTCATCGTTGATGATTTCTCTAGATATACATGGGTGTTGTTTTTAAAAAATAGAGACGATGCATTCACTACCTTTAAAACTTTTTGCAAAAAAGTTCAAAATGAAAAAGAATCCAACATAGTTGCTATAAGAAGCGATCATGGAGGATAATTCATAAACGCATCTTTTAAAACATTCTTCGACGAACTCGGCATCTCTCACAATCTATCATGTGCAAGGACTCCTCAGCAAAACGGAGTCGTTGAACGAAAAAATAGAACATTACAAGAGATGGCAAGAACAATGTTAGAAGAATCCAATGTTGAGAAATATTTTTGGGCTGAAGCCATAAACAATTCATGCTACATTTTGAATAGAGTGTCAATAAGAAAAATCCTAAACAAAACACTCTATGAAATCTGGAAAAATAGAAAACCCAATATCTCATATTTCCAAAACTTTGGCTGTTACTGTTACATTTTAAATGACAAAGAAAACTTGGGAAAATTTGATGCCAAATCTGACAAGGCAATATTTTTAGGATATGCTACAGAATCTAAAGGTTATCGTGTGTTCAATTTAAAAAATAAAACTGTTGAAATAAGTATGCATGTATTATTTGATGAGTTTGATGATCTTGATTTAAGAAAAGATGATGAGGAAGAACAATCTGGACAATCGCAGCAGATTGTTCTCCAGCAAAACAAGATTGATAAACAATCTTTCTTTCAAACTCCTCCTAGAAGTTGGAAACTTGTAGGTGATCATCCTCAGAATCAAATAATTGGTGACACAGCTGATGGCATTAGAACAACGCTATCATTCAAGGATGATGTTCACAGCAACATGGCAATGATATCCCAATTAGAACAAAAAAATATGAAAGAAGCCATAATTGATCAATCTTGGGTTGAAGCAATGAAGGAAGAGCTTCTTCAATTTGAAAAGAATGAAGTTTGGACTCTTGTTCCAGATCCTGAAGATCAATCTGTTATTGGAATAAGGTGGGTGTTAAAAAATAAGCTCGATGAAGAAGGAAAGGTAATTAGAAAAAAAGCAAGGTTAGTAGCTCAAGGTTATAATCAACAAGAAGGAATAGACTATGATGAAACCTTTGCACCGGTAGCAAGGTTAGACGCAATTCAAATCCTTCTTGCATATGCATCTTACAAATTCATTAAACTCTTTCAAATGGATGTAAAAAGTGCATTCTTAAACGGTTATTTAAATGAACAAGTGTATGTTCATCAACCCCCCGGATTTGAAGATCAAAATAAACCAAATCATGTTTTTAAACTCACTAAAGCTTTATACGGTTTAAAACAAGCTCCCCGAGCTTGGTATGAACGATTAAGCTCATTCTTGATAAACAATGGATTTTCACGTGGAAAAATTGACACAACACTCTTTAAGAAAACAAACAAAGATGATTTACTCATTGTACAAGTTTATGTTGATGATATCATTTTTGGTTCAACAAATAAAAAAATGTGTGAAGATTTTTCAAATCTTATGCAAAGTGAGTTTGAGATGAGTTTGATGGGAGAGTTAAGATACTTTCTTGGACTTCAAATCAAACAACACAAAGATGAAATATTCATCTGTCAAGAAAAATACACAAAGGAACTTCTAAAAAAATATAAGATGTGTGAAGCGAAAATCATGACTACTCCCATGCATCCATCATCCTCACTAGACAAAGATGAAACGGGAAAATCAATTTCTGAAAAAGAATATAGGGGAATGATTGGTTCATTACTTTATTTAACTATAAGTAGACCAGATATTGCATTTGCAGTAGGATTGTGTGCAAGATTTCAATCTGCACCAAAAGAATCTCATCTTACTGCTGTCAAAAGAATCTTTCGATACCTTGTTGGTACTACTGATCTTGACATTTGGTATAGCAAAGGTTCTCACTTTGATCTTGCAGTACTGTGACGCAGACTACGTTGGAGATAAGGTTGAAAGAAAAAGCACAACTGGTGCATGGCAGTTCCTAGGAGAAGCCCTGATAAGCTGGTCATGCAGAAGCAAAACACGATTGCCTTATCAACCACAGAAGCAGAATACGTTTCAACAGCAAATTGCTGTTCCCAAGTCTGATGGATCAAAAATCCACTTGAAGACTTTTCTGTAAGCTATTAGAGATCGTGTTAGTAAAAAGGAAATAGAACTAATTTTTGTTGATACAAAGAATCAGCTTGCTGACATCTTTACTAAGCCTCTAGTTGAAGAAAATTTCATTTCTATCAAAGAAAGGCTAAAAATCATAAAAAAATCCTAGTCAAAACTGAAGCCAGAAGTATTCTGGACAAAACGGAGAAGTTCTCCATTTGGAATGACTCTCTGCAAAATAACTCCAGAACATTCTTCGTTCTTTAAAAAATTTTAATATTAAAAAACTCAAAAGTCAACGTCTATACACATGAACAGCTGTCTCTCATAAAAGAGTAACGGCTACTGCAGCCTTCTCTGCCACTTTACTGCTACCTTCTCCTTCCCAATGTACTTCCATCCCATTCTTCATCATCACGCATGGCAATTGTAGAAGTAAACTAATACTCAACTGAAAAGTAAAAATCACTTATCACAATACAACAAATTTCTACTTTTCTGAAAAATCCTCTCATCGTTCTACTCGTCTCACATTTCTCTCTTTCACATTCGACAATGGCAAGAACAAAAGGCTTCGCAAAGAAACATCTCAGATCATCATCACGGACTCCTTCACCATCTCCAACTCGCTCACCATCACCTCCTCCCAGACCAACACCTCCTCATTCCTCTTCTGAAAAGACCTTTTCTGACTTAATGTCCTCTTCTCGTGAATCATCTCCTATCATTCTGCCTCTCAAACCTCTCACAACTACTCTTCCACCATTGCATCAATGTGGACCTCCTTCCATTAATCAGACTCCACCACCATCAAAACGAAGGTCAATGCGCGTGCTTGCTGGCATTGGTACCTCCAAAACGAAGAAAACAGACAACATAGTCCACATAATCTCTGATAATGACTCTGACTCCACACCTGTCCCAGAACCCATCATCTCCAAACCAATACCACCAAACCCTAAATCTGCACATTCTACAAAGCCTAAAGACAAACCATCTCCATCAAACAAACCAGTTCGCCCCCTGATCCCTCTCAAACTGAAAACAATCTACAACGACAAATGGGCTCAGCGACCCATTGGCATTGGCCGAGTCTTTGTGTTTGAAAATCTGAAAGTTAATGAAACCTATATTCAGCATCACACTGATGCCTTAGGTTGGACAAATTTCCTAAAAATCTCTAATTGTTATTACCCTGAGATAATGAAGGCATTTTGCTGCAAGGCTGAATGCTTCCCTGATAAGTCCCTTATTATATCCTCCATCAAAGGAGCGGAAATCCGACTAACTCCATCCATCCTTGCTGAAATTCTAAAATTACCTACTGAAGGGCCTGTAGTCTTTGGTCAAGACTGGTACTCTGCCCTTGAAGTTTCAAAAAAGGATGTATTTCAGCAGTTGTTTGTGCCAAATTCCACGAGTTTTCTGTCTACAACTTTGAAGCTGGTTCCCAAAATTCTTCACAACATTAGTCAACATTCTGTTCTACCCAAATGAATCGGTCACTGATAAAGATGCTCTAGTCATTTATCATCTTCTCCACAAGAAAAAACTCAATCTGCCCCACCTAATCATCCATCATATTATCTCTGCAATCTGCAAGGATTATAAACGTAACACCATTCCATACGATATGGTTTTCTCTCAGATTTTTAAGTTCTTCTCTATTGATTTAAGCTCTGAAATTTCAAAAATTAAACTATCAAAATTTTCCCTAAAAAACATTGCTCACATGAAACAAGCTCCATCTGCTCCATCCTCCACCACACGAAAAAGCAACGCTTCCCACTCCCCACAAAAACCAGCCTCTTCTGCTTCTGCTGATCCAAAACCCTCTCCTGCTACTACTGTCCCAACCACTCTTCCAGCATCACCACCTCTAAATGAATGTCCACCACTGCCTAATCCACAATCATCCACAATGTCACCCATGTTTGTTTCCCCCCAAAAAACCTACTCTTCAATTTTTGGCATTAGCCAACTATTGGCCTTTCCAGAAGATGGTTCACCTATACCTACAAACATCAACACTCCAAACTCTCTTCCACGTGTTTCTTCCTCTTTTACTACTATTTCCACTTTTTGCACTACTGCTGTCCCTCCACAATCAACTCCAACAAGTTCTCAGCCTCCACTAAAAAGGTCAAAGATTGATCCTAACAGCTCTAAAACCAACAGAGCCATCCTTAACTCCCTACAGACAATTCAGGCACAACAAATTAATCAGGAAAAAGAGCAAGCTATTATTCGTGACTAGATGACAACTCAATTGCCTCCGAAGCTAGGACTCGAGCCACCCATGTCTAATCTGCCTCCGACGTTTCCTCCTATTCCACAACTGCATCTCTCGTCATCATCCAAAGGCTCCTCACCATCTCTCTCTGCTTAGCTGTTTTAAGTCTCTTTTGTCCCTTTTTTGCTGTGACAAAGGGGGAGAAGTAATTTTATTATAGATTTTAAGTTTCAATTCAAACATAAAAGTTGTGTAATATCTTGCTAATTCCCACACATTTGCTAACATTTGATATTACTTTTTGCGATATTATGTTTGATATGTTGAAATCTACTTTATGTGATACCTTGAGTCTGCTGTGATATGTTGAAATTCATATTGTCATATGCTATCTTGAATACATATGCAAAAACTGCTTTAGACAAACTATTTCTTAAAGCACTATTTTATGATGAATAGCACATGTTGAGGGGGAGTTTTTCTTAAAAACCACTATCTGATTATTTTAGAATCAAAATTAAAATCTAAATTAATATGTTTGTCATCATAAAAAAGGGGGAGATTGTTGAGACAAAACCCCAACTTAAATAAATTTTGATGATAAACAAAGATTAATTCAGAATTATAATTATGATTCTAAAGAATGTTTGTGTATCTAATAAGTGCGCTTGAGTGTTACCAATCAAGATAGGTACTAAGAAACTTAAACAGGATCCTTATGTGAGAAGCAAGAACAGATATGTAGATTTAAGAACATTCTGGACAACACTTTGAAAATTTCCAGAAGATGACGTCACCAGAGGATGTCTCCAGAAGATGACGTCACCAGAAGATGAAGTCATTAGAAGATGTCTCCAGAAAATGACGTCATCAGAAGATGACGTCACCAGAAGATGAAGTCATCAGAAGATATCTCCAAAAGATGAAGTCATCAGAAGATATCTCCAGAAGATGACATCACCAGAGGACTCCTTCTAAGGACTCCAGAGGATATCTCTAGAAGATACCAGAGGATATTAGAAGATATCATTAGAGGTTCCCTCTACAGATTTAATAACCCAGAATACGTAGTATTGAAGATCAAGACTCATTTGCCAGAACTAAGTCTGGTCTTGAATGCTAGAAGCAGAATGAAGAACATTCTTGCTTTTTGACCTGCTCTCACCTAATCACTGACAAAGGACAAGCCAGCTTTCCCAACGGGCAAATGAGCTATCAAATAGCACTTTTTGAGTCTATAAAAGAGAACTCAAAATATAGGCAACATGCAGAACTGAACAAAGCAATCATTCCATTATTTCACAAATCAGATTCAAGATTTTCTACAGTTTTCATACATTTCGCTAAGTTCGGTCCAGCTCTTAGAAACTGCAGCATCCAATCACGTTTACATTCTAAAATCACTCTGTGCTTCTAAGATTAGAATCAAACACTCAAACAAGAGTTGAGGATATTTAGATTCTAATCAAACACTTTATTATTCGTTTGTAATCTCAAGACAAAGTGAGTAAAAACTAGTCTTGAGAAGTTGTGAAAAAATCCTTCTATGTTATAGAGAAGGAAGTGTGTGTAATCCTCTGAAAAGATCAAAGGATAGATCAGTGAAAAACTCCTTTCCAGATTGAAAGGTATTGGTTGTAACAGATCAAGATAGATCTGCAGAAAGTTTGTGTAAAAGTCAAGAGAGTTCTTGTCTTGGAACATTTAGTTGAAAATCTCACAATTGTGAGGACTGGACGTAGCCCAAGTTGGGTGAACCAGGATATTTCTGTGTGTTATATTCCTTCCCTTATCTATTTACATTTAAGTCTTTAAATATCAAGTTTAATAGATTAACTAAAACTGTCATTTTCAACTAACCAAGAACGTTCTCCAATTCTGGATCAGAACCAAGAACGTTCTCTATTTTTTTATTTTATTTACAACCAAGATCAATCTTGAGTTAACTTTTAACAGGAATTTTTAAAAGGTTAATTTACAATTCAAACCCCCTTTCTTGTAAATGCTACTACAATAATGTCTTAGTTGAAATATAATGTTTTCACAAGCTTAAGGAGAAAAAGGGTAAGACATTATTAATCCATAAATGATCCCAGGTTTAACAATACAGTCATTGGTTTCGTAAGTGTTCTCGACGTTATTAAAAACTTTTAGCTCTTTCTTTTGATAACTCAAAAGGGTCATATGTTTCCTTCTATTTTGGAATTTTAAGATTTTGATTATATTTTCCGTTAAATGTCACCCTCCTTCAGCTCCTAAAGCAAGTCCATTGGTTCAAATCTCCAATTTATTCGCTTTAGTGTAGCACTAAAGGTATCTCTCGTGGTTCTCATAGTATTTTTCATTTAGATACCCTTGTGAGTGGTTTTGCAAATTACTTAGGTATATTTATTGCGTTGAATGTTGAATTCATTGCAGTTATGTTAGCTATGGAAATTGCCTATAATTTAGGTTGGTTTTTTCTTTGGATTGAATGTGACTCTATTATGGTTGTGAATGACTTCGGTAACATTTCAATTGTTTCTCGACAACTTCAAAATAGATGGTATAATTGCTTGAATATTGTTAGAGGTTTCAAATTTTGCATTTATCATATTTTCAGATAAGGTAACACTTATGTTGACAAGTTGGATAACGCAAGTTATTACAATTCTAGATTTCTTTGTGGAATCATATGTCAAATTGTATTAAGGAAGATTTTATGTGTAATAGATTTAATCTTTCTTTTTTTCGTTTTTCTTAATTCTTTTGAATCAAGTTTTGGTCAACTTTGACTTTTTAGGATGCCTTATGGATTTAATCCTTGTAAATTTTGTTTTTTTTGACGATATTGTTTTTCTCTTAACTATAGTTTATCCATTTAGATTGCAATAGGAGATCTAATGTTCATCTTTGTTTCCTTGGGTTTTTGGTAGTCCCCCCAAACATTTTTTTTCCTCCTTTTTTTATTCTAATATATTCATTAGAGTGCTATAAATGAAATGCATCAATTTTGAAAGACCAACTTAACTGAAATGTCAAATATGTCATATGATGTTTTCGCACTTTAAGTTTTCTTTAAAATAAATAAATAAAGGATTAGTATATTAGTATTAAAATGATTACAAAAATTAAAAAAATTATGGCTAACATGTTTCTTAATTTTTTTTTAGATTTTAACAAATAATTTTTGGTTTTTTTAATATAAAAAATCATTTTGAGATTGTATTAAAGTTATGTATATTTTTTAAGATATTGTATGTAAAGTAATATTCTATTTGATAATAATTATATATTTTATATTTTACAAAGTATCTGTCAAGGAAACTTCTTCTCAATATTTCTAAAGATAACAAAAAACAACTTCTTTTTTTTCTTCATTTGAGCTAATATTTTAAAAATGTTTAAACTGTTTTCTTTATTGTTTTGAAATATTACATTTGGGGTCTTCATAATAATTCTTTCATCTTCTTCATAATTCCAAAACTCAAAACACATTAATAATCTTTCATAATCACCATGGATGTCATAATTAGTCAAGGTTTGTATAATTTAGGACTGCAACAAAAAGAACAAGACAACATTACTAAATCCTAATAAAATTTAGGAAATGTTAATTCCTAAAATAGAAAAATAATAAAAATTTCGATAAGACAATAAATGCCTTAGTCTCTCTTCGAGATGGTCATAAGTTTTTTATTTTTGGTTTTAAATTTTAAAATCAATAACATTTTTGGCAAAATGACACTGAGTTAAGTTTTTACTTATTTTGAATTAGTATTTTTGAAACTCAAAACAAAAACAAAATTAAATAGAATTTATAATTCTTATTTTTGTTTTAAAATTATATAAACAATTAGTGACGTCAACACTACCATCTCCGACCAACTCATCACCGACCAACTTATCACCGACCATCATTTTCGACCACCTCCACCGACCATGACCACCTACATTCGACAATTGCCGACCACCATTTCTGATCATGGATCTCCCACCTTTAACCACCTAACTCCCACCACCACCACCGTCAATACCACTAATTTCAACAACTGTTGATAACCACCATTATTTTTATCACTGTCGGACACTGCAACTGGTGACCATATCTTTTGACCGCTTGAGTCACATTCGATAATTGATCACTGCTATGATAACCACTTTTGACTACTATCATTTTCAATAACTATTATTATAATTAGGCTAAAGTACACTTTTAATCCTTTTTAAGCTTAGGTCCTTTAAGTTTTTTTTTCTCTAGATTTAGTCATTTAAATTACATCTCATTTGCAACGTTAAGGTTTAAGTTATGATGCATTTACCAAAATGTATTTTTTTTCATTAGTTCTATTAAAAAATATAACGTTACCATTAAATGATGATGTGACAAATATAAATAAAGAAAATCTAATTTTTAATTAATTATTTTTATAATTAAAATTTTACTTATTTTATTTTAATAATTTAATATATAAAAAAAATAAAATTAATTATAAAATAATAACATATAAATTATTTTATCCAAATCATAAATGTCACCTCAATATCATGTCATTAATGGGAATGCAACATAATAAAAAATGGCGGAGGACAAAAAAAAAGAGGCGGAATAACATATAATTTTTATATCTTGTCTAAATTCAGTTTTTGATGAATCAATAAAATGTAATAAGTTATTTCTACACATTATTCTATCACGTCTTTAGTTAATATTCTTATCTTCATTTGAGCTAAGATAGAAATCAATAAATAAAATAAGAATTATAATTTACTCATTCATCTTTATAAATATAATTTAAATATACAAAATTAAAATATAAATTAAAGAATTTGATATTGAATTTAAAAGTAAAATATTAATGATTAAAATTAAAAAATATGCATGAGTTTATGACCAAGGGAGTTTTGTCAATTTATATAATCCAATAAATTATTATTCAAATTTAAAAATATATATGAATATTCATTAAATTTTTTAAGTAAATAATTTGTTTTACCATGATAGTTTTTTCATTCACATATAATATATATCAAATCATTATATAGAATCATTTGGATACTCAGGGTTATATTTAAAAATTGAAACTGTACATTTATTTAGAAGCTTCAATGGGATTTTTTTAAATATAAAATTATTTAATTATTTATTTTTTGTTAATTTATAAAATTTAGTAGAATCATAAGTTAATTTAGAAAAATAATATGTAATTGTTTCATAATCATAATTTTTTCATTTAAATATGACATATATTATATCACATCATGATTAACAGTGTATCAAACACATATTGAATAAAATAATATTATCGTATTTGTTATCGTGTGTAAATCAAACATAAGATCCAACTTTTTTTTTATCATATCTTATATCTATCATATCATCTGTATCAAAGAGATCCAATAAAATCTTCAATGTAGTTTTACTTTTTTTAAGAAAAATCACGAGTTATTAAAATGAAAGTTTAAATAAACAAACTTCAAATATTTATGTCATGAGTCCAAATAATATATATGTATGACATTATTTTGAAACAACATTTAAAAATAAAGAGAAAGATCTATAAAGTCTAGTTTAACTAGCTAATGTTGAAATTGTTAGATTAAACATTGTCTCGAATTCTCAAGACCTTCTAGTTGTGTATGAGTTTCTTTTTATTTAATTTAAAAAAAAGTAAACAGAAAGAATCTGATCATAAGTCATTAATTAAAATTCAAAAAAAAAAAAATTATAGCTTAAATACATAACCTCCACCCTAAAATTTTGAAAATAGTAAAATGAACTAAATGAGAAAGTTAATAAATTGTGCAGATACTGAATAAAGATTTTCTTTAAGTTCACATTTTAAAAAACTGAGCAAAACGTTCACATTTATTTAACTGAAAAATGACTATTTAAGATAATTTTTTTGATCAAATAGTCTAATGGTCAGATTCACACGACTTAAGTGTGAGGAAATTAGGATCTAAGATTTGAACTCAAACCCTTCTTATCAATGTTTTTTTTTAGTTATCAACTTACTTGTATTTACGAAATTACGATAGTTTTAATGAAAGTAAAAAATTATAATGATCGGATTGTACTTACACCGACCTAATGTTTACCAATTAAATCTATTTTTTTAAAAGATACATCTCATTCATTCAAACATTCTTAATATTCATAAAGAAGTTCAAATACATTCAAAATATAATTTAATTTTTATACATCATCAATATAACAAATTTTATATAGTCAATATATCACAACTAACTGTATGCGTGACTTTAAAAGTAGTTATAAAAAAATTTCTGATAATCTAACAATTACAATTAATAAAAGCTCTTTACATTTACAATATATATAAATTAAATTATTGAAAAAAATATATAGACAAAAGCATTAAAGGGAAAATAGGATAATGCCGATACTATTTTTAATCTTTACTTTATTTACGATGGATTTTTTTTTCTTCTCTTTTTAATAAGCCAAAATAATATATATGTTTTTAAAATTGAACTACTATAAAACTGAAAAGGAAAATATTTAATTTGTTACGTATATATACGTAACCCTCAATTCAGAAAGAGAAAATAGACAACAAAAACCTTAAATGGATACAACTTCAATGCTAAAATAATACAAAGAAAAAGAGGGAAACAAACATTTTTTTTAATTTCATATAACAATAGAGACAAAAATGTGAATTAATGTTTTTCTTTTTTTGCCTTTCATTCATATATTTTTAGAGGGAAAAATTGAACGGATTAAAAAAGTTTCAAACTAAAATAAAAGGGTATTTTTGTATTTTTGTATCCACCCTATCTGACCGCCTATAAATTGCAACAATATGTTTCACGAAAATTCATGAATACACAAAAAAATAAGAGAAGAATGGTGGCAATGATTCTATGAGTCTTGAGAGTGAGTAACGCCAATTCACATATTTGCAGATCCAAAGGGTATATACTTCTTCATCTCTCTTGTTTATATTTACTTATTTAGTTAATTGTATATATATGAAATAATCAAGTAGATGATGGATGTTTTGAGCATGTAAACTTTTTCTTCCCATTCAAAACCTCAATTTCAAAACTATCATATAATTAGATCTTTGAATTAAATTTCTCATGTTTCACTGTAGTTCTTTAATTCTCTAAAAATACACACAAAAAAGACTGATATTGAGGTTACTCCAAAAGTTACCTTGATTCAGTAGCATTATATTAAATAAATATCTTTTTAAATTAACTATTTGATTAAAATTTAACATAATATAAATCACATTTATAAATTTTGATATATTAATTTACGATTATTTTTTATGTAAACAAGATTCGTCATGATTAACGAATCTTGAGGCACCTTGATAACATAAGAAATGACTATAGATTAATATTAAAATTTGTAAATATATGATTGTAGCTTCTAATCTAATGGTTTATTTAAAAAAATATTAATCTGATATATCGTATTATTAAATAGGAGTAACTGTTAGTGTAATTCTTTTTTTTTTTTGGGTGCCAACTATTAAAGTACTTTTCATGTAATTTGATCTCTCTTCGAATATATATAAATATAACTCTTGTCACACTTACTCTACCTTATAATTCATTTTAAATATTAAATTTTATCAATTCAATCATTGAATGTTTTTATATTATTTTAATGATCATGAATTAATATAAAAAAAATATAGAAACTGAATACACGTAGCTACATAATTATATATACAATAGTTTTTATATACAATAGTTTTACTTGTGTTTTTAAAAATATATTATATGTACTTAATTTACTTGAAAAAAGTGTCATATATTGTTTTAAATTTTTATAAAACTTTATAAATTTGATTTAAGAATTATAAATTTAAAAATTAAATTGATGAAATTTAATATCTGCAATGAGTTATGAAAACAAGTAAGTGCAGCAAAAATTACTTCTTGAGTAAATGTAATATATGTATATATGTTATATATATTTTACTCGGATAATTAAGAGTTGTGTGGATGTCAATCCTATATATTTTATTTTTATAAAATTTATGTTTGAAGTAATTTTGAATTCTGAGTGTTTCATTTATTCAAATTAAAACTAAAACATATTTTATATAGGGAATTAGAACTGAATTATGAAAAATATATATGTCAATAACAAATAGGGAATTAAAATTGAATTATAACTTGAGTTTCAAAATGGGGCAGCCTAGTTATTTGTGAAGTTTATATATGTTCAGTAAAATAAGGCACACTAAAATATGATTGGGAGGGAAAGAGAATGGGATGAGAAATTTTCAACTTGTTTGGGAGAAAATATGATTGTTTCAAAAATGTAATTATCATAAATTTTTATTGAAGAAACAAGTAAAAGCCCACTAAAATAAATAAGAAAGGGACTTCCATCTTTTTTCCAAGTTAATTTATACATCAGTCTCCATTTTCAATGAATATGTTATATATTTGAAAAGGAAAAACTCTATGCATGATATATATATATATATATATATATATGTGTGTGTGTGTGTGTGTGTGTGTGTGTGTGTGTGTGTGGTAATGAGGACATTACACAAATTGTTTGCCATATTCTCCATTGTTGTTCTTAATTATTTTTTGTTTTAAGCTATAGATTAATAAAATTCTGGATTTGTCTCATTGTCATTGATGAGGAATTGGAATGAATTCGACCACATATTCTCTAGATTTCTTTTATCAATTATTATTTTTCTCAGTGTTAAATTAATATACATATTAATTAGTATATAAATAGTTAGATAGCTAGTTAAGAATGAATTCATGAATGTCATGGATAGAATAATTAAATCCTTTTTATTCAGGTATCACAACTGTTTATGATTGGAAAGTAATGCTAGTAAATTTAAATATTAATTTTAAATGATCTTGAATAATATTTTCTTTTGAATCTCATGCAGGTTTAGTAGATATATAAGAAAGCTACAATTTTTGGGTTCATTAATTGGTTTTGGTTTCTTTAGATATTTAAGAGAGCGATTTTGACAACAATGAATAGCGAAGGTAAGATCATGTAGATGTTAATTTATCTCTTTAGATTTACCATCTTTATAGTTTGTGTTATGTAATTAAATTTGTGATTCTAAATTGTGATCCTAAATTGTGATCGTGGTTATTTCGTAAATCTTGATTATAGTTGATTATAGAGACATTAAGTTAAAACATTTATATTGCAACAACAATTATAGTTGAGACCACAACCACAATTTAGAACTAGATGGTATACATGTATGCCAACACTTTTTAACTATGTGATGTCCTTAGGTCAATCCGAAAGAACTAGTAACAACCATGCAAACGCAGAAGATGTTGAACAACAACCCCTTCCTGCAGGGCCAACAATTTATGTTCCTAATCCAGAACTAAGAGCAACGATAGAGACTCGGGTACACTTGATTCTAATATACTTATCTTTTTATAAATGCTAATTTATTATTAATTGCAAGTAAAGTAGGATATATAATGGTAAAAATGGAATGTAAATATGAGAAAATGTAATTTTTATGTTAATTTGTGGTTGAGACTATAATTTTAGTATTAGTTTATAATGGGATAGATTGAAGATTTTATTTATATATTGATTAATTTTCATGTATAACTACATGTTCAAATTGCCCTAGAACGTCAACAATCTGGATAACCTTTAAGATTTGAGGTATACTTTCACATAATTATATCTACTTATTATATTTTCTATCCTCCTCTAGGGTAGATATTTATGTTCACTACTAGAAAAACTCATTTTAGCTGCCATATTTTGTGTGTGTTAGCGCCTGTTTAGCATCAGGCAAGCGCATGCTAGTGGGCTAAATATTTTGTGTGTTTTATTAATCATTTGCGTTGGCTAAGCCGGCGCTAAATAAAATATGACAGACACTTTTGATTTTTCTATTTTAGTTACCATTATAGCGTCGGATGGGTCGACGCTACATAGTCTTTTGTAAAATTAAATTTTTTTTTTGTGATTTGAAAAATTAAAATTATTTTTCTCCTATCTCCCTCACTTCATTTTTCAGTAACCCTCGCCCTCCTCACACTCTCGCCGTCGACCACCTTCTCGTCGCGTCACTGTTTCCCCTCCTCACACTTAATCTCGTCGCCTCACTCTCGTCTCTCAAACTGACTCTCACTTTTGTCTCTTAGGCTCACTCTCACTATCGTCCATTCTCAAAGTAACCATAACCTTAACCATCTTTGCGTTATATGGTTTACAATTTTAATTTTCAAAAGATATAGAGTTGTAAAGAGTTTATATAATTACGGTATTGATTAAATTTAAATTTGACAAAAATTTAACTCTAAAGGGTAAACTTGTTCAGAAAAATATTCACCTAAGAGTTGCTTTTAAAATATTATAGATTTTTTATAATTTGTGTGTGATAAATTAGTGACACTGAGGTATATAATGTACTAACTGAGTCATTCTTTCAAAGCTAGAATAAACAAATTAGTACCTAGTTGATTTCTATGTTATCTCTAAATAATAATATTTAGTTTGCTTAGTTTTTAAATTTTTAATAAATTATTTGATATTTGCAAATGTGTTTTATCAGGATGTCATGGCCCTTGATTACGAAGATGCGTTACGTCATCTTAACCAACTAAATCAAACCCAACACGAGGTATTTAACATGCTTTATCTTTTAAATAGTAATGAAGCAAATAAATAATTCACATTTTCTCTTATTTCTCTTTTCCCTTTTATCTCTCTTCTTTTCTTATAATATTACATTTTCTTATTATTTAATTTTCTTTTTATCTTTTTCTATCTTTCCTTCATACACTTTTCACATCTAGGAGGTAATCTTTATCTTTATTTATTTATAACTTCTTCTTTCAAGGAAACATTGCATTATCAATTAATTTCTTATATGAGAAATTTTATAGAGTTCTCAGTTTAGAACAAGAATACAATTGTTGATGATCTATATGCATAAGTAATCAAATGGTAAGATGAAAAAATAATAAAATAATTGTTAACCTTTACTTTGAAGTCACACACTTCATATCAACTTAAGCTTTTGATGGTTGTGTATAAATACATATATAATTATTGTTTCGAGTAATTAAATTGCTTAATGTTATTTGTATATTTTTCTTCAAATAATGGTTTTCAATAGCAAAGGCAGCAACCACAGCCACAACCGCAACCACAACGACAACTAACACAATTGGATCTCCTCATCCAACAACATATACAAGAAGAAGAAGAAGAACGAAGACGACAAAAGCAAACCAATGGAAGATGGAGAGGAGGAGAAATTATGAACAGTATTGGACGTGAAAATTTTGAGCTTACCAATAGTGAGAGTGTACAAAATATGGAATTATGTAGCATTTGTCTGGTATGGTCTAATACGTTTTCTTAAATTAATTGAGGGTAACCCAACAATGATTTTGAGAGTTATTTTACTCTCTTTCATTGAGATTGAAGACTATATACAAGTTTTTATGTAATTGTTATGCATACGTTCTTAGCTTTTTCTAACAAATTTGATGTATCTATTAGGTGAACTTTGACATTGGTGACGAAATTGGAAGACTAGACTGTGCACATAAATTTCACATGAGGTGCATCACAAAATGGATCCTAAGACAAAATAGATGCCCCCTTTGCAATCGAATGGGATTATATTTGAATTAATGTTCCCTTGAGCTTTTTTTGCATGTTTTTTACTTAAAATAAATGTATTTCATTGTCGATGAGACATGGACGACATCATATATAGGAAGTCATTTCTTTAGAACCTCTTTTAATTTGTTGTTCATCTATGATAATAACTATTATCAACTTATTGTTTTCCAGATATTACTCTTGTTTTTACTAGTTGTAGATATTATTCTCTTAGGTATCGGATATAAGTAAAAAGAAAGTCTTATTTTTGGTTAGATATTAGCCTTAATAGGCTCTATTATTTTTGTAGACATTAGTAGGCAATTTTTGTTAATAATAATTGTTAGAATATGAGCCAGTTAACTAGGAGTATAAAGATGACATCAAGTCTAGTTCAAATAGAAAAATATTGATATTGTTACGTTAAACGACATATTCAGAGTTTTAATTTAAGATGTCCGATTGTGTGCGCGAATTTTAAGTGTTATTTACCTTTTCATCTATATACAAAAAAGAAGAATAAAGATGTTGCTTTAAATAGGGAGTAATGAGCCGTTAAGAGATTATCTATGAATTTATATGGATTTTTAGGGTTTATTAGGCATTAGAAGAGTTCTAAATCTCTAGAATATCTTGAGAATATAATTGTACTTAATTTTCATTTTGCAGCAATATATTAGGTTGTTTCTATCGTTTTTCTCGTCCAGAATATAAGCAAAAGTGAATTAATTGTAATGTTATTATAGTTAAAAAATCATTTAGACTCTTCAATTATTTACCTATATTATTTTGAGAAACTTAATTCATGGGAACTTGATTAGTGATATATATACCCTTAAATATAAAATATTTGTCAGATTTTAATATCTAGTATAATAAGAATTAATATTATAATTTAAATTCCAAAAATTCATTATCTAAAGAGTCTAAATAAGAATTGTTTAAAGAGAGATATTAATAGTTCTAACAACGTTAAGAGAATCTCCTTCTATCATGACGCGGCTGAAGTAATTCAGATGTGGGGAAGGTGTTGAACAGCAATCCCTTCCAGCAGGGCCAACAGTTTATGCATACGTCCTTTCTGCATCCCTTATTTAATAATAATTAATTGCGTCATTCAAGTTGAAGTTAATTTTCGCATCGCAGTGTGGATGTAATTATAACTTGTTCTGTTAAAAAGTAGGAGGTTAAATAGCATGGTTCCTTAACTTAATTTCAGGTAACATTTTAGTTCTTTATCTTTTTTGTTTTTCCGATTTGGTCCTTTATTTTAATTTTAAGTGACAATTTAATCCTTTATGTTTTAAAATGTTAACAATATTATCCTATTTTTTTACAAAAATTCAAAAAATTCATCAAAATTTTCAACCAAAACCCATAAAATTAATTATATTCTTTAATATAATACAAATTTTTATCAAATTCGTAACTCAAATATTCAAATAAATTCATATTTTTATTCTTTATTAGATGGAATTTTAAAAATCAAATAAAAAATGACAACATGAGTTTATTTGAATATTTGAGTTACGAATTTGATAAAATTTGTATTATATTAAAGAATGTAATTAATTTTATGGGTTTTGGTTGAAAATTTTGATGAATTTTTTGAATTTTTGTAAAAAAAAAGATAATATTGTTAACATTTTAAAACATAAAGGATTAAATTGTCACTTAAAATTAAAATAAAGGACCAAATCGGGAAAAAAAAAATAAAGGACTAAAACGTTACCGGAAATTAAGTTAAGGGACCATGAATGCTATTTAGCCTAAAAAATAAAGTTGTATTTTGAAAACAGAAGAAATCAATATAACTATTGTTTTCTAGTTGTATTCCTAGTGTTGGAATTATTTCTCCAAAATATGCAACATTCTTCCTCCAATTTTATATATTTAATTAATATACAATCTTTATGACGTTTGTAAAATTAGAAAATTAAAAAGAGTTGAAATTAGGAATGACAATGGGTAGGGTAGTATATTATCCACTCCCGTACCTGCAGTTTAAAAAAATACTGGGTATCATCGTGGGTATCAACTTTAATACCTGTACCATTGCACTTTGGGTACTTAAGTGCCCATACCCATACCCATTACTCGTACTTTAACAAAAATATATCAATAAATAATCGTTATGGTTGTGATTAAATTTAAAAAATTGGTATGGGTAGAGCATATGTAAATTGGTATGGACAGAGCATCATGTAGTTTGATATGTGTATAGGGACTAAAATTTATTTATTTTTTCAATTTTTTTAATTATTAAAATTGCATTTTTTTTATTATGGCCCAATTTTTAAGATTAGAACAGAACCTCCAAAATTTATTACTAGCATATTTTCGTGATAAATTATTTATATGTTTATTTTTTAGAAGGATCCGAGAATTATGAAATGGAAAACCTAAATTTATTGATTTGCTTGGAATGAAAAGGAGAGGTAGAGAGACATGAGATACTAGAGAGTGAGAGAGATAGTAGATAAAGATTGGATAAGAGATAATGATGCATAACAGAGTAGAATGACATATATGTATTTAGAAAAATCATGTATTTATAAAATATTTTTTCAAACAAACATGTTTTCTTGAAAATCATTTTTATGTCCTTTATGGTAATTTTGTAGTTTTAAAAAAATCATTTTTATAAAATTATATACAAACAGGTTAAAAATCATTTTACAAAAATCTCAAAAAAATCATCTCTAAATTATTTAAAATAAAAATATTTTTATGTAAGCTCAAATAAACACATCTAATAATAATAATAATAATAATAACAACAACAATATAAAGTGCGGGGTGGGGTAGGTACTATAGTACCCATCCCGCACCCATACCTGTTTAATTTTGCAGGTAATTACCCGTCCCCATACCCATACCTATTATGCGAGTTTTTATTTGCGGGTACCCACTAGGTCTAAATCTAATTGTGATCCCTAGTTGAAATACGCTTGTTTTCATCCCACACTTTGGGTAGTGATGGATCCACCATTGCAAGCAAATTCATCATTGCTTTGTAACTGTACACTAGTCAAGAAACGAACCTTGATCTTTACATTAATATGCATTTATCTACCACTATACTACACGTGTTTGTTTTATTCTATTTCTCTACTTTTATTGGTTTAAAAATTCAACGAATACTTAATAATTATATTTCTAAATATTTTGGTGTTATGCGACATTTATTTAGTGCAAGTATCCCTCTACATTAAGTAAATTAAAATAAATAACATATATACAATCAATATGGTGTCTGCGAGAATGATTGTGAAGAAGTATGATATTTCGTTAACTTATTTATTATTGCTTTGAAAAATATTTGACGGTAATAGATATAATTCATTATAAGTTGTTAATGTTTAGTTTGATAGAAAAGTTCTTGGTCTATATTGAATTTTCTTTTTGGGTAGACCTCTTTATTTCTCTTATTTTATAATTCATAGCATTCTTTACAATTTTTCATTTAAGTTGAAGTTAATTTTCTCATCGTAATTTGGATGTGCTTCTAACCTGCTCTATTTAAAATAAAGTTGTATTTTGAAAATAGAAGAAATCAATCTCTTTTGTTGTCTTGTTGTATTCCTAGTGTTGAGTTATTTCCTCAAAATATGCTACATTCTTTCTACAATTATATAAAATTAAAAAATTAAAAGGAGTTCAAATACGTTTGTTTTGTCCCATAGTTCGGGTACTGATGGACCCACCATCGCAAGCGAAATCATCATTGCTTTCTAATTATACACAATCCATAATCGAACTCGAGTTTCAACATTAATATGCATTTATCTACGACTAGACCACCGGTGTTTATTTTATTTGATTTATTCACTTTTATTGATTTAAAAACCTAACGTATACTTAATGATTACATTTCTAAATATTTTGGTGTTTTGCAACATTTTGTTTTCTTACACGTATCCTTTTAAATTTATAACTTTTAGAAAAAAGATGTTTTCGCCCTACATTTAGTGAATTAAAATAATTAATACATATACAATCTATATGGTGTTTGCTAGGATGATTGTGAAGAAGTATAATACTTCATTAATTTATTTATTGTTGCATTGAAATATATTTGTCGCCACTAATTTTATAGAAATTCACATTAATTAGGAATTTTATCTTAAACATTCTATTCGATTATTTTTAAAAACTCATTTTTGACAACAGATAAGTGAAAGATCAAATCACGAAAATTAAAGCAAAGAAATTAAGATAAAGTACATTTTTTCTTAACTCTTTGATTCACAATAGAAACAGACCTTGATAATCCAGAGTTCGAGCAAAAAAATATGTAATGCCTAGAAAATAATTGTTCTAGTTAGAATTTAAACTAGAGTTACCTTGAGCAATTCATCCTCCACGATATTAGACCGACCATTTATAGACTGTCACGTGCATATTTACAACAAATAAAAAAATATTAAAAACAATTAATAGTAGTCCAAAAAATAATTGTAGATTTTTCATTTTCTTTAATCATGCGATTTTACATTTGCTTTTCATCGAAATGGATGTTGTCGGTAATAGATATAACCCATTGTAAGTTGTTAATGTCTAGTTCGATAGAAAAGTTCTAAATCTATATTGAATTTCCCTTTTGTGTTGACCTCTTTATTTCCCTTATTTAATAATTATTTGCACTCTTTACGATTTGTCATTTAAGTTGAAGTTAATTTTCGTATCGCAATTTGGATGTACTACTACTTGTTCTATTTAAAATAAAGTTTTATTGAAAATAGAAGAAATCAATATCTATTGTTTAGTTGCATTCGTAGTGTTGGAGTTATTTCCCCAAAATATGCAATATTCTTTCTCCAATTTTATATATTTAGTTAATGTTAATTTTTTATGACATTTGAATGATTAAAAAATTAAAAAGAGCTCAAATAAGTTTGTTTTGATCCCATAGTTCGGGTAGTGATGGATCCATAATCACAAACGATTTCATCATTGTTTTGTAACTGTACACTACTAAGGTATCGAACACGGGAAACTACATTAATATGCACTTATCTACCACTAGTGTTTGTTTTATTTGATTTCTCTACATTTATTGGTTTAAAAACAAAAAAAAAATATTTAATGATTATGGTTCTATATATTTTGGTGTTTTGCGACATTTGTTAACATCAAGTATCTCTCTAAACATATATATAATCTATATGGCGTCTGTGAAGAAGATTGTGAAGAAGTGTGATACTTCGTTAAATTATTTACTATTGCCTTGAAATATATGTGTCGCTATTAGTTCTAGAGAATTCCATATGAATTAGGAATCTTTGTCTTAAACTTTCTATTTGATTATTTCTAAAAACATACTTTGGACAACACATAAGTGAAAATTGATATCACGTGAATTAAAGCAAAGAAATTAAGAAAAAGTACCTTTTTTTTCGTAACTATTCAATTCACAAGGGAAACAAACCTTGATATTTCTGAGTTCGACCAAAAAGTATGTAATGTTTTGCCAATAGTTGTTTTAGTTAGGATTTATAACAGCTAAAAAATATTAAAAATAATTAAGAGTAGTTCAAAAAAAATCGTTGATTTTTCATTTTCTTTACTCCTACGATTTTTCATTTGCTTTCCATCAAAATGGATGTCGTCGGTAATAGATATAACTCATTGTAAGATATTGATGTCTAGTTTGATAGAAAATTTTGTTAAATCAAAAAACTAAAAGGAGCTCAAATACGCTTATTTTCATCCCATAGTTCGGGTATTGATGGACCTGTTGGAACCAAGTTGGTTCTTTCACTTAAAGTTTTGATGTTAGCAAAAGTATTTTATGAAAATAACATATTTGACTTAGAAGAAGAATGAAAAATGTCACCAGAAGATGACGTCACCAGAAGATACAAGTCAGAAGCAGGATGAAGTCACTAGAGGATGATCATCAGAGGATATCACTAGAGGATATCACCAGAGGATATCACCAGAGGATATCACCAAAGGATATCATAAGAGGATATCATTAGAGAATATCACCAAAGGATATCATCAGAGGATATCACCAGAGGATATCATCAGAGGATATCACCAGAGGATATCATCAGAGAATATCACCAGAGGATATCATCAGATGATATTACCAGAGGATATCACCAGAGGATATCATTAGAGGAACCTGTCAGAGGATATCATAAGAAGATCCCTTCGGAGGATATAATCAGAAGTTCCCATCAGAGGATCTCATCGGAGGATAATTCCATAGGATCTCATTAGAGGCAAAAATCAGAAGCTAGATCATTAGAAGCTAAAAGTATGCTCAAAACACAATGTGAGCAAAATGCTCAAAACAAAATCGGAGCAAAAGACTCCAGAAACAGAATCTAGCTGAAAGTATGCTCAAAACAGAATCTGAGCAAAATGCTCAAAACAGAATCGGAGCAAAAGACTCCAGAAACAAAATATGAGCAAAATACTCCAGAATATTCTCAAAACAAAATCAATCGAAATACACTCCAGAAGTAAAGCAACAAATCAAAGTGAAGCTCTAATTTCAACTATAAATAGAGACTTAATGCTGAAGAATAAAGTATCGAAAAATAGAAGAACTCAAGCAAAAATTCCTAAGTATTCAAAGAGTTCAAAGGAGAGAAACACTTGCTTAAAAGATAAATATTTTCTAAGTGTTCTTTTCTTAGAGTGTGAGGCTGATTGTCATCATAAATTTTTCAGAAGCAAACACTCAAGTTCAAGTTAAGCTTATTTTGAGTATCAACTTTCCAGAAGTAGTTACTTAGTTTTAATTTCGATCCCTTGTATAAAATCCTAAAGTGTTGAAGTTCCTTCTAAAATCTGGGGTTGTCAGGTTGTTTGAAAAAGACTTAGCTTGTAGGTTTAAGGTTGTGAAGTTCCTCAAAAGTCTGGCGTTGTCAGACTATTTGAGAAGACTTGGCTGGTATAGTTAAGGTGTTGTTGTTCCTCAAAAGTCTGGGGTTGTCATGCTGTTTGGGAAGACTGGCGTGAAGGGTCAATGGTGTTGTAATTCAAAGGAGTTTGAATTAGTGAAAAGGCTTTCTGAAGGAAGGGACTGGACGTAGCCTAGTTAAAGGTGAACCAGTATAAATTTGAGATGTTAACTTTTATTATCCACTGCTTATTTACTCTGATTGCTCATTATTCAACTAATTAGCAAAAATAATTAAAGTTTGTCAAACACAATTCAACCCCACTTCTTGTGTTGCACCTTCAGGACCCACCATCACAAGCGATTTCATGAATGCTTTGTAATTGTACACTAGTTAGGTATCAAACCAGGGTCTCTTTATTATTATGCAATTATTTATCACTAGACCACTCGTGTTTGTTTTATTTGATTTCTCTACATTTATTGGTTTAAAAGCACAACGAACACTTAATGAATATGGCTCTACATGTTTTGGTGTTTTGCCACATTTGTAACAAGTATCTCTCTAAATTTTTACCGTTTTATTAAAATATGTTTACCAACTACATTTAATGAATTAAAAAAAAAAAACACATATATAACTATATGGTGTATGCGAAAAAGATTGTGAAGAAGTGTGATACTTCGTTAAATTGTTTACTATTGTCTTGGAATATATGTGTCGCTATTAGTTCTCGAGAATTGCATATGAATTAAAAAATTTGTCTTAAACTTTCTATTTGATTATTCCTAAAAACTAATTTTGGACAACATATAAGTGAAAAATGATATCACGAGAATTAAAAGGAAGAAATTAAGATAAAGTACCTTTTTTTTCTTAACTCTTCGATTCACAAGGAAAAGAAACCTTGATAATTCAGAGTTCGACCAAAAAGTATGTAATATTTGGCCAATAATTATTCTAGCTAGGATTTATTTTAGCTAAAAAATATTAAAAACAATTAAGAGTAGTTAAAAAAAAATCGTTGATATTTCATTTTCTTGACTCTTGCGATTTTTCATTTGCTTTTCATCAAAATTAAAAATGGGTTTTTTAATTTTCTTTGGAAAATTAAAAAACTAAAATGAGCTCAAATACGCTTGTTTTCGTCCTATAGTTCTGGTAGTGATGGACCCACCATCATAAGCGAATTCATCATTGCTTTGTAATTATACACTAGTGAGGAATCGAACCCAGGTCTCTACATTATTATGCACTTAACTACCACTACACCACTAGTGTCTGTTTTATTAGATGTCTCTATATTTATTGGTTTAAAGCACAATGAATACTTCATGAATATGGTTCTATATATTTTGGGGTTTTACGACATTTGTTATCAGCAAATATCTCTCTTAATTTTTAACTTTTTAGTAAAAGATGTGTAGGAACTACATTTAATGAATTCACAAAAAAAAAATCTATAATCTATATGGTGTCTGCGAAGAAGATTGTGAAGAAGTACGATACTCTGATAAATGGTTTACTATTGCCTTGCAATATATGATGGTGGGTCCATATGAATTAAAAAGAAATTCTTAAACTTTCTATTTGATTCTTCCTAAAAACTAATTTTTGACAACACATAAGTGAAAAATAATATCACGATAATTGCAATGAAGACATTAAGATATTGTACCTTTTTTTCTTAACTCTTCTATTCACAAGGAAAACAAACCTTAATAATTTAGAGTTTGACCAAAAAGTATGTAATGTTTGTCCAATAATTGTTCTAGTTATGATTTATAACAGCTAAAATATATTAAAAACAACTAAGAGTAGTTAACAAAAAATTGTTGCTTTTAATTTTCTTATAAAATAAAAAAACTAAAATGAGCTCAAATACGCTTGTTTTCATCCCATAGTTCTGGTATTGATGGACCCACCATCACAAGCGATTTCATCATTGCTTTGTAATTGTACACTAGTTATGGTATCGAACCCTGGTCTCTACATTATTATGCACTTATCTGTTGGAACCATGTTGGTTCTAAGTACTTAGGATTTTGATGTTTACAAAAGCACTCCATGTAATCTTATGTTGTACCTTGAATTATTAAATTAAATGCCACTAGAAGATGAAGTTATCAGAGGCAGAAGATGAGTATTCAAATGATAAAATCAAACTAGAGGATACACCTCCAGAAGTCACCAGATAATGCATCCAGAAGGTACCAGAGGATGCATCCTTAAAGCACCAGAGGATACTCCAGGATGTCAAAATACCATCAGATGATATCTTTCCTGGCCTAGATCAGAAGGAAGCAGAGTCCAGAAGGAGACTTGGACCAGACCAGTAGGAAGCCTGCCATAGGGAGAGTTGATCCAAACCAGAAGGATTCATAAGTCAGACTAGGTCCAAAAGTTATTCTGACCAGAAGATAGTTTGACAGTGAAATGATAAATAGTCCAGACTTGATCCAAACTTAACCAGAGCTTCAGTTAACTAGTCCAGAACAGGTGACTTGGTCCAGATTTGGCCCAGACCAGAAGATAGCTTGGTTCAGAGTATGAACCTAAGTCCAGACCAGAAGAAATGATGTCCAGATTGATCCAGACCTGATCCAGATCAAGAGGTAAATGTCCAGAATTAAATATTCTTTGTCTTGAGTTAATTTCAATTCAATCCAGGCCCAGTCCAGAATTGGTCCAGATCAGAGGGAATATATTCAGATCAAGGGTCCAGATTTAAGCATCATGGTCCAGTGTTGGCCGAAATCAGAAGATCAGACCATATGGCCCAGTGTTGGCCGAGATCCGAAGATTAGAACGTGTGGTCCAGTGTTGGTCGAGATCAGAGGGTCATAGCAGATCAGTTTGCTAGTCCAGTGTGGTCGAAATTAGTTAATCAAATGGTCCAGATTTAATCATGAAGTTATTGGTGGGAAGAAAGATTTGTTCCAGAATTAATTAAAGACAGGATTGGCCCAAGTTATTTTCGAAAGCAAATCTGAAGCTAAAAAGATATGTTTTTTATTTAAATGAAACCCGATTGGTCAAGATATTTTTGCAAGAGAATCCAGCAAGATACAGCTCAAAATTTAACTTGGAAGAGACCCTAATTCACATCTATAAAAGGAGGCTCAAGACTGAAGACTCAGTATCAAAAAATCACAAAAGAGTCATACACTTCCAGAAGCAAACACTCGAGTTTTCAGTGAGGTTAATTGTGAGTTTCAGCTTTCCAGAAGCAAGCACTCGTGTTTTTCTTTCCCTTGTGTTAGATCTAAGTTGTTGAAGTAGAGTCTACAATTTGAGGGAGTCAGAAGGGGTAGCAGATTACTTAGCAATTAGATTCAAGGCGTTGTAATTCCTTCTACAATCTGGGGTTGTCAGATTGGTAGGAGAAGACTTGACTTGAGAAGTCAAGGTGCTGTATTCCTCAAAACTCTAGGATTGTTAGACTGTTTGAGAAGACTGACTTGGAGCGTTAGTGGTATTGTTGTAATTCAAGGTTTTGAATTAGTGAAATCTTCAAAGTGAAGGGACTGGACGTAGCCTCGTTAACGGTGAATCAGTATAATATTATGTGTTTTTATTTTTACTTTATATCCGCTGCTAACTCTGTTTCATTCATACATCAGGTTTTGTTATAAAATTGCAAAAACAGAAAAAGTATTCAAGTTAGTCAAACACAATTCAACCCCCTTCTCGTGTTTGCACCTTCAATTGGCATCAGAGCTCGGTCTCAAGGCTGAGCACTTAACAGTGTTTGAGGAAAGGTCCAATGGGTTCAACATGGCAGAATCCAAAGATGATTTCAGAGGCAACATCAACAGACCACCACTGTTTGATGGAGAAAGATTTGAGTATTGGAAGGACAGAATGAGAAGTTTCTTCATATCTCATGATCTTGAATTATGGAAGCTGGTAGTCAAAGGATACACTGCACCTACTGTTCCAGGAGATCCAACTAAAGAACTGGACATGGAAGATATGAAACTGGACCAGAGCAAAGCATACAAACTGCATCACAAAGCCAGAACCATCATGATCAGTGCCATCACATTCAAGGAATTTGACAGATGCACAGATAAAGAAACAACAAAGAGCATATTCGACAGTCTAGTTCTGACCTATGAAGGAAGCCAGCAGGTTCAAGAAGCAAGGGCTAACATACTGGTCAAACAGTATGAGATGTTCAAGATGGAAGATGATGAAGACATTGATGGAATGTTCTGTAGATTCCAGACTCCGATATCTGGACTGAAGGTCTTAAAGAAAAGCTACACAACAACAGATCATGTCAAGAAGATTCTAAGAAGCTTACCAACCAAGTGGAGACCAATGGTTACTGCAGTTCAGCAAGCCAAAGATCTGAATAACTTAAAACTTGAAGATCTGATCAGCTCACTCAAGTCTCATGAAATAGAACTGGAAGCATATGAACCAAAGAAGAAGAAGAAGAAGAAGAGTCTGGCCCTGAAGTCGAAACAGAAGAAAGCTCAAGGGCAGCACCAGAATCAAAGGATAACGACAGTGACTGTGATGATATGGCTTACTTAACCAAATAGATGGTTAAGATTTGGGAAAATAGGAAAATGAGAAGCTTCAAGAAGAAACATAACAGCAAAGGAAAGGAAGAATCTGACAAGAAGAGCATCGTCTGTTATGGATGCAATGAAGCTGGACATATCAAGTCAGAATGTCCAAATCTGAAAAAAGGCAAAAACAACAATGATGGCACACAACAGGTCTGCCTCTGCACCTCATAAAGGCACAACTTCAGGAAGGAAAACAAGCAGAAGGAAGAATGATCAAAGCAGTCATTCAGGCAAGTCTGGAAGCACATCAGAGGAAGCAATTCTGGCTCTAATGGCTCATACCATCTCAAGCTCTGGATACACCTCAGGCTCTGGAAAAAATTCAAAAGATGAAGACAGTGAGGTATTTTCTGATCTCACTAAATCTGAACTAATTGAGGCTTTAAAATATTTTTTAAATGCAAACAATAAGATGTCTTTAAAACTGAAAACTCTTAGGGAAGATAAGAAAAATCTGACCAAAGAAGTCCAAGTTTTAAAGAATCGAAATTCTGAGTATGCAATTGAAAACAAGGATTTTAAAACTGAAGTTGCAAGACTCAAATCTGAAAACCAAACTCTCAAAAGTAATATTTGTTCCACCTCCAAAACTGTTTGTGAATCGGATATGCATGAGCAATTTTTTCAAAACTTTATTTCTAATGGAATGGAAAGAAGTAAATATGCATCTATGATTTATGGAAACAGTAACAGTGGAAAGAGAGGTCTTGGTTCTATAGAAACGATTGCTGAAAGTAAAGTTGTTCATTCTGATATTTTATGCATTGTTTGTGCTAAGAAAGGTCACTCTGAACTATCTTGTCCAATGGTAAAATCTAAACAAGATTAGAGAGCTGTTAAGACTAACAAACCTGGACCCAATAAGTTCTAGGTACCAAAAGATCAAATTGTCTATAATGCAGATATTCTGAGCAATCAGAAGGAGACACCAACAATGGTGCCTCGACAATGGATGTTGGCAATGCACAAGCAGAAGAAGGTTTATGTTCCTGCTACAACCAGACAAAGGTAATCTGAGTCTGATGGAAGAAGGTCTGGTCAACTCAACCAGAATCAAAACCAAAACTGCAACCAGAATCAGAACAGGAATTGGAACCAGAACTGGAACCAGTATCAGAAGCACATGAACTGGAACCAGAACCAACTCTAGAACCAGAATCAGAATCAGTATTGGAACTAGAATCAGAATCAATACTGGAACTAGAACCAGAACCAGAATAGCAACTATCAGAATCAGCAGAACCACCAGAATCACCTGATTCATCAGAACCACCAGATCCACCCTAATCACCAGAATCACCAGATTCATCAAAGTTACCAGTGAAGGTGCACACACGAGAAGGGGGGTTGAATTGTGTTTGTCAAACTTAATTTCTTTTGCAGTTTTATTAAATATTGATTTGAATTATTCGATAAATAATTAATCAGATTCAGCAGCGGATAATAATAACATAATAACACAGCAATTTATACTTGTTCACCGTTAACTAGGCTACGTCCAGTCCCTTCCTCCAGAAGGCCTTTTACTAATTCAAACTCCTTTGAATTAAAACACCACTGACCCTACAAGTCAGTATTCCCAAACAGCCTGACAACCCCAGACTTTTGAGGAACAACAACACCTTAACTAAACCAGCTAAGTCTTCTCCTACCAATCTGACAACCCCATATTGAAGAAGGAATCTACACCACTATAATAAAGGTTTAGAACTTTGCAACGTTGCTTCTGGAAAGATGTTTGTTGCACTGTATTTCTCTCTCGAAACCACTTAGAAAATATTGTTCTTGTTCATTTGTGTTTCTCTCTTTTGAACTCTCAGATATCTTTGAATTGAAGCTTGAGTTCTTGTGTTTTTCAATACTTTATTCTTCAGCATTAAGTCTCTATTTATAGTTGAACTTTAGAACTTCACTGATGCTTTACTTCTACAGTATATTTAGATTAATCTGTTTTGAGAATATTCTGGAGTAATTTGCTCAGATTCTGTTTTGAGCCTTTTGCTCAGATTCTGTTTTGAGCCTTTTTCTCCAATTCTGTTTTGAATGTTTTTCTCAGATTCTTTAATCCTCATGATCAAATCTGCACCCTTGGATCTTCATGTGATATTCCACAACTGGACCAGCCGAATTAATATGTTGTAATCCTCTGATTTCGGTCTTTGCTGGACTGCACAGTTTGTCCCTCTAATTTCGGCCACCACTGGGCCATGGTTTGATTTTCTAATCTGGACCATCACTGGACCAAATAATTATTTCTGAACCATTGATCTGGAAGTTTTTACTCTGATCTGGACAGAATCTGGACTTTGGTCTGGAACAAACTGGAATTAACTTGAACAAAAAATATTTCAGTCTGGACATTTTACCTTTAATTTTGGACCAGGTCTGGATTGATTCTGGAACTCATTTCATTTGGTCTGGACTTAGTTCCATGTCCTGAATCATGCTATCTTATGGTCTTGGCCAAATCTGGATTGATCCTCTTGTTCTGGACTCATAAACATACCTTCTGGTCAAGTCTGGAACAAGTCTGGACTGTTTAATTTTTCACTGTCAGGCCATCTTCTGGTCAGAATAACTTCTGGAATAAAATTGATATTCGACTGCTGTTTGTCTGAAACAACTCTCCTTCTGGAAGGCTTTCCAATGGTATGATCCATGTTTCATTATAATTTTTATTCCTTCTGTTCTAGGTCACCAAACATATCCTCTGGTGATGTTTTGACATCCTGGAACATCTTCTGGAAATTCCAGAATTCATTTTCCTTTGATCTCTGCTTCTGTTTCCTTCAGTTTCTGGGGCATTTAACTTAATAATTCAAAGTACAAAATAAGTTTACATTGAGTACATTTGTAAGCATCAAAATCCTAAGTACTTAAAACCAACTTGGTTCCAACAATCTCCCCATTTTTGATGATGACAAAACCTTAACTTATTTTGCTAACTTATGACTCGAAAACTTTGAATTTCTCCCCCTCAGACCAATCTCTCCCCCTAAGTCTAATACTCTCCTTTTCAACTCCTTCTTTGTTCTCTCTTTCTTTTCTTCTCTTCTCCTCTCCTTTTCAACTCCTTCTTTTTGCTCTCTTTCTTTTTCTCTCTTCACATTTCCTCTCTTTTTCAACTCCTTCTGTTTTCACTCTTTCTTTTTCTTTCTTTGTTTTTCTCTCTCCCTGTTTCCTCTCCTTTTCAACTCCTTCTATTTTCTCTCTTTCTTTTTCTCTCCTTCTTTCTTTTTCTCTCCTTCTTTCTTTTTATCTCTCCTTTTCTACTTATTTCTCCTTTCTTTCTCTCGCTCTCTTTCTCCCCCTTTTTGTCATCAGCCAAAAAGTGGTCCTACTATTTTTGATTTTTTTTTGTTTTTCTTTACAAAGTACAGAACATAAATTAAAAGACAGAAAATAAAATAACAGGAAATTTTAAAAACTCCTAAGATGACTACTTGAGCTAGTCAGGTATGGAGGTAATGCTGAGATGCTTCTTAATGAACTTGAACCTATCTTCTGGTAAAGCTTTGGTGAAGATATCAGCCCATTGATGATCAGTGTCCACAAACTGAATGTTGAGTACTCCTTTCTGAACATATTCTCTGATGAAGTGGTGTTTGATTTCTATGTGTTTGGCTCTAGAATGTAGGATAGGATTTTTGGTTAGGCAAATTGCAGAGGTGTTATCACAATAGACGGGTATGTTGGATTCTAATATTTTGTAGTCTTCAAGTTGATGCTTCATCCAGAGTAGTTGAGAGCTGCAGCCAGCTGCTGAAATGTATTCAGCCTCTGCTGTTGACATGGCAATAGTGTGTTGCCTCTTACTAGACCACGAAATTAAATTGTCTCCTAAAAAGGTACAATAGCCACTGGTGCTTTTTCTTTCAAGTTTATCTCCAGCATAGTCAGAATCACAGTATCCACTCAGTTTGTATGTAGGAGTTTTCTTGTAAAACAAGGTGAGGTTGGTAGTGCCTTTTAGGTATCTAAGGATTCTTTTAACAGCAGTTAGATGAGATTCTCTAGGATCAGATTGAAATCGAGCACATACACACACACTAAATATGATATCAGGTCTAGAAGCAGTAAGGTAGAGTAATGATCCTATCATTCCTATGTAGATTTTCTGGTCTACCTTTTTACTAGTTTCATCTTTCTCAAGTGAGCAGGTTGGGTGCATAGGGGTGGCCATAGGTTTGCAATCACTCATCTTAAACTTCTTGAGAAGTTCCTTTGTATATTTAGTTTGGTGAATGTAAATACCTTCTGAACTTTGTTGAATTTGTATTCCTAGAAAGAACTTAAGTTCTCCCATCATACTCATTTGAAATTCATGCTGGCCACTGGAGCAAATGTCTCAGTGTAATCAATGCCCTCTTGTTGACTGTAACCTTGTGCCACAAGCCTTGCCTTGTTTCTGACTACTTCACCCTTTTCATTGAATTTATTTCTGAACACCTACTTGGTTCCAATAATGTTTTTGTTTGGTATGGATACCAGATCCCAAACATCATTCCTTTGGAATTCATTCAGCTCTTCTTATATAGTAGGTATCCAACCTTCCTCTGCCAAAACTTCATCAACATTGCTTGGTTCGCATCAGCTTCTGGTTCTATAACAGCTTCTGATTCTGATAAATCAGCTTCTGGTTCTTTCCAGGAACTTCTGTTTCTTGTGCTTTTGCTCCCTGCACTATTTTTATCTTGCTTTGATTTGTTAAGATCAAGCTTCTAGTTATCACAGTAAGCATAATATAAAATAATAATAGTATATACATCAAGATGTAGCCTCAGTTCTGAAAATCCTCTTGCTTTTGATTTTCAGATTCCTAATCTATATGTTCTGAGATTACATGGTTTGGATGAGGGAATTTGAATTCCCTTCCAGGTTTGTAGTTTTGATGAATCTCACTGGAGCGTTTGAAGAACTCTCCTGATTCTGATTCATCTCTTTTGGCTGATACACCATGTTCCTCTGGTGATTCTGGAACTTATGGTGATTCTGGTAATTATACTGATTGTGATAATTAAAGTAGTTCTAATGATCATACCTCAACCTTTGATACTGATACCTTTTCAGGTTCTGATTCTGGTACTGATTCTGATTCTGGTTCCAGTGTTGATTCTGGTTCCAATTTCTGTGCCTCCAGTTCTGGTTCTAGTTCTAGTGTTGGTTCTAGTTCCAGTTCCTGTACCTCTGATACTGGTTCCAGTTCTGGTTCTGGTTCCAGTTTCTGTGCTTCTGGTACTGGTTCCAGTTCTGATTCTGGTTCTAGTTCTTGTTCTAATTCGTGTGATATCTATGATATTTCCTGTTCCTCCTATAATTCTGGTTCTGGTTGTGATATGTATTGTGTTGACCAGTTCTTCTTCTACCAGAGTCACTTGGCTTCTGTTTGGTAGATATTGGAACATAAACCTTCTTCTGCTTGTGCGTTGCCAACATCCATTGTCCAAACACCATTGTTGGTGTCTCCTTCTGGTTGCTCAGAATATCTGCAACAAACTGGAATTAACTTGAACAAAAAATATTTCAGTCTGGACATTTTACCTTTAATTTTGGACCAGGTCTGGATTGATTCTGGAACTCATTTCTTTTGGTCTGGACTTAGTTCCATGTCCTGAATCATGCTATCTTATGGTCTTGGCCAAATCTGGATTGATCCTCTTGTTCTGGACTCATAAACATACCTTCTGGTCAAGTCTGGAACAAGTCTGGACTGTGTAATTTTTCACTGCCAGGCCATCTTCTGGTCAGAATAACTTCTGGAATAAAATTGATATTCAACTCCTGTTTGTCTGAAACAACTCTCCTTCTGGCAGGCTTTCCAATGGTATGATCCATGTTTCATTATAATTTTTATTCCTTCTGTTCTGGGTCACCAAACATATTCTCTGGTGATGTTTTGACATCCTGGAACATCTTCTGGAAATTCCAGAATTCATTTTCCTTTGATCTCTGCTTCTGTTTCCTTCAGTTTCTGGGGCATTTAACTTAATAATTCAAAGTACAAAATAAGTTTACATTGAGTACATTTGTAAGCATCAAAATCCTAAGTACTTAGAACCAACTTGGTTCCAACAACCAGAACCAAAACATGTTCTAGAATCACCAGAGGAACATGGTTTATTGACCAAAGCAGAATCAAGGAAACTGCTCAAACAGGCCAGAAGCAGAACTGGCTCTAATGGCTCGAACAGAAGCTAAGTCTGAGTTTGAGTCTGACGCTGATTCAGAAAAAGAAAAGGCAAGGTCTGATCAGCAACACAAAGCTTGGTATCTTGATAGTGGCTGCTCCAAACACATGACAGGAGACAAATCCATGTTTCTGAATCTGACGATGAAGAATTGAGGCAAAGTTTCCTTTGGAGGAAACCAGAAAGGTCAGATTATTGGTACATGAACTGTTGGTAACACTTCTTCTTCCCTTTCTATTAAAAATGTTATGTTAGTTAAAGGGCTAAAACATAATCTTCTGAGCATAAGTCAGTTAAGTGATTTCAATTATGATGTTATGTTTAATCAAAAAACATGCAAAGCTGTTAGCCAACTTGATGGGTCTATTTTATTTACTGGCACTAGGAAGGATAATGTTTTTTAAATTGATCTGTTTAGTCTTGCTAAGCAACAAGTTAAATGCTTATTGTCTGTGAGTGAGCAGAATCTGATTTGGCACAAAAGGTTAGGGCATGCAAACCCTAGGCTTATATCCGAATTGAGCAAACTCCAGTTGGTAAGAGGGCTTCCCAAGGTAAGTTCCAAAACTGAGATTCTGTGTGAAGCATGTCAAAGAGGTAAACAAACTAAAAGCTCTTTTAAAACTAAAAAATGTGTTTCTACCTCTCAACCACTTGAACTGCTTCACTTAGATTTGTTTGGTCCTGTTCAAATAGCTTCACTCAGTGGTAATAAATATGGTTTTGTGATTGTTGATGATTACTCAAGGTGGACTTGGGTAAAATTTTTAAGAACAAAGATGAATATCACAAAGTGTTTATTTCTTTTTGTAAGCAAGTAATGAATGAACAGGGTGTCAAGATCATAAACATCAGAAGTGATCGTAGAGCTGAATTCGAGAACAAATACTTTGAAGAATTATGTGATGAGAATGGTATCTCTCACAACTTCTCATCCCTCAGAACACCTCAACAGAATGGAGTGGTGGAAAGAAAGAATAGATCACTGCCGGAGATGGCCAGAACCATGCTGAATGATATGAAGCTTGCCACCTACCTTTGGGCAAAAGCTGTCAACATAGCTTGCTACATTCAGAATAGAGTGTACATCAAGTCAATCTAAAATAAAACTCCATATGAACTGTGGAAAGGTAAGAAACCTAACATTTCCTACTTCAAACAATTTGGCTGTACTTGTTTTATGTTAAACACTAAAGATAACTTAGCTAAGTTTGACTCTAGATCTCAAAAGTTTACCTTTATTTGTTACTCTGATAGATCGGAAGCTTATAGAGTGTTTAACAAAGAAACATTGTGGAAGAATCAATCCACATTAAGTTTGATGATAAACAACTTGACTCTTAAAAGTCAAAGCAAGATGAGGAAATTGCAGGTGAACTAGAGGCACAGGAACCAGAAGCTGGACCAGCAGCAGAATCTGAGAAAGATCAAGATGAAGAAGAACATGCTGACTCTGAAGACAAGTCAGAGGGAAAGAATGGATGGAAGTACAAGTCTTCACATCCAGAACATCTCATTATTAGCAGTGCAGCAGAACCTTTAAAGACCAGATCATCAAGTAGAGAAACCAATCTGTTTGGTTTACTCTCAACAATTGAACCAAGCATTGTTGATGAGGCTTTGGCAGAGGAAGGTTGGATACTTGCAATGCAAGAAACGCTGAATGAATTCCAAAGGAATGATGTTTGGGATCTGGTATTCAGACCAAACAAAAACATTATTGGAACCAAGTGGGTGTTCAGGAATAAACTCAACGAAAAAGATGAAGAGGTAAGGAACAAAGCCAGACTTGTAGCTCAAGGATACAGTCAACAGGAAGGTATCGATTACACTTAGACATTTGCTCTAGTGGCCAGGTTAGAAGCAATTAGAATTCTTTTATCATTTGTTGCTAATCACGATTTAATTCTGTATCAAATGGATGTTAAAAGTGCATTCTTAAATGGCTACATAAGTGAGGAAGTCTATGTCAAACAGCTCCCTGGATTTGAAAATTCTGATTTTCCAGACCATGTTTTTAAACTTAAGAAATCTTTATATGGTTTAAAACAAGCACCAAGGGCATGGTATGACAGACTTAGTAACTTTCTACTTCAGAATGAATTTGATAAAGGCCAGATTGATAATACTTTATTTACGAAATCCATTAAAAATGATATTTTAATTATTCAAGTTTATGTTGATGATATCATCTTTGGATCTATTAATGGCACTTTGTGCAAATAGTTTTCTGACCTAATGCAGAAAGAATTCCAAATGAGCATGATGGGAGAACTTAAGTTCTTCTTGGGAATTCAGATTCACCAAGGTAAATCAGGTATACTCATTCACCAATCTAAATACACTAAAGAACTTCTTAAAAAGTTCAAAATGAGTGAATGTAAGCCTATGGCCACCCCCATGCACCCAACCTGCTCACTTGAGAAATATGAAACCAGCCAAAAGGTAGATCAGAAAACATACAAAGGTATGATTGGATCCCTTCTTTATTTAACTGCTTCTAGACCTGACATTTTGTTTAGTGTTTGTGTTTGTGCCCGTTTTCAAACTAACCCTAGGGAATCCCATTTAACTGCTGTCAAACAAATTGTGAGATACCTTAAAGGAACCACCAACCTTACCCTGTTATACAAGAAAACCCCCACCTACAAACTCATAGGTTTTTGTGATTCCGACTATGCTGGAGACAAGCTGGAAAGGAAAAGTACAAGCGGCAACTGCACTTTCTTAGGTGATAATTTGATCTCTTGGTCAAGCAAAAGACAAAGCACCATTGCTATGTCAACAGCCGAAGCTGAGTGTATATCAGCAGCAGGATGCAGCTCACAGTTAATCTGCATGAAACACCAACTTGAAGATTACAACATCTTTGAAACCAATATCCATTTGTTCTGTGATAACACTTCAGCCATAAACCTAACCAAGAACCCGATCTTACACTCTAGAGCCAAACACATTGCAATAAAACACCATTTCATTAAGGAACATGTTCAAAAAGGGACTTTAAGCATTCAGTTTGTGGACACTGATCATCAATGGGCTGACATCTTCAACAAAGCATTACCTGAAGTCAGGTTCGAGTTCATCAAGAAACATCTCAATTGTCTCCATATCTGACTAGCTCAAGTAATCTTCTTAGGAGTTTTTAATTTTCTTGTAATTTTAATTTTATGTTATTTATTTTTTGTTTTTAATTTCTATACTTTGTAAAGAAAAAACAAAAATAAAAAAATAGTAGGACCTCTTTTTGGCTGATGATAAAAAGGGGGAGAGAGAGAGAAAAAAAAAGGAGAAATAAGTAGAAAAGGAGAGATAAAAAGAAAGAAGGAGCGAAAAAGAAAGAGATGAAAAGAGAAGTAGTTGAAAAGGAGAGGAAACAGGGAGAGAGAAAAATAAAGAGAGAAAAAGAAAGAGTGAAAAGAGAAGGAGTTGAAAAGGAGAAGAAACAGGGAGAGAGAAAAAATCAGAAAGAGATGAATAGAGAAGGAGTTGAAAAGGAGATGAGAAGAGAAGAAAAGAAAGAATGATTCAAGAAGGAGTTGAAAAGGAGAAGAAAAAGTCAGTATTAGACTTAGGGGGAGAGATTGGTCCGAGGGGGAGTATTTCAAGTACTTCGAGTTACAAGCTAGCAAAATAAGTTAAGGTTTTGTCATCATCCAAAAGGGGGAGATTGTTGGAACCAAGTTGGTTCTAAGTACTTAGGATTTTGATGTTTACAAAAGCACTTCATGTAATCTTATTTTGTACCTTGAATTATTAAATTAAATGCCACCAGAAGATGAAGTTATCAAAGGCTGAAGATGAGTATTCAAATGATAAAATCAAACCAGAGGATACACCTCCAGAAGTCACCAGATAATACATCCATAAGGTACAAGAGGATGCATCCTGAAAGCACCAGATGATACTCCATGATGTCAAAATACCATCAGAGGATATCTTTCCTGGCCTAAATCAGAAGGAAGCAGAGTCCAGAAGGAGATTTGGACCAGACCAGTAGGAAGCCTGCCATAGGGAGAGTTGATCCAGACCAGAAGGATTCATGAGTCATACTTGGTCCAAAAGTTATTCTGACCAGAAGACAGCTTGGCAGTGAAATGATAAAAAGTCCAGACTTGATCCAGACTTAACAAGAGCTTCAGTTAGCTGGTCCAAAACAAGTGACTTGGTCCAGATTTGGCCTAGACCAGAAGATAGCATGGTTCAGAGTATGAACCTAAGTCCAGACCAGAAGAAATGATGTCCAGATTGATCCAGACCTGATCCAGATCAAGAGGTAAATGTCCAGAATTAAAAATTCTTTGTCCAGAGTTAATTTCAGTTCAATCCAGGCCCAGTCCAGAATTGGTCCAGATTAGAGGGAAGATATTCAGATCAAGGGTCCAGATTTAAGCATCATGGTCCAGTGTTGGCCGAAATCAGAAGATCAGACCATATGGCCCAGTGTTGGCCGAGATCAGAAGATCAGAGCGTGTGGTCCAGTGTTGGTCGAGATCAGAGGATCACAGCAGATCAATTTGCTAGTCCAGCGTGGTCGAAATAAGTTAATCAAATGGTCCAGATTTAATCATGAAGCTATTGGCGGGAAGAAATATTTGTTCCAGAATTAATTAAAGACAAGATTGGCCCAAGTTATTTTCGAAAGCAAATCTGAAGCTAAAAAGATATGTTTTTATTTAAATGAAACCCGATTGGTCAAGATACTTTTGCAAAAGAATCTAGCAAGATACAGCTTGAAATTTAACTTGGAAGATACCCTAATTCACATCTATAAAAGGAGGCTCAAGACTGAAGACTCAGTATCGAAAAATAACAAAAGAGTCATACACTTCCAGAAGCAAACACTCGAGTTTTCAGTGAGGTTAATTGTGAGTTTCAGCTTTCCAGAAGCAAGCACTCATGTTTTTCTTTCCCTTGTGTTAGATCTAAGTTGTTGAAGTATAGTCTACAATTTGAGGGAGTTAGAAGGGGTAGCAGATTACATAACAATTAGATTCAAGGCGTTGTAATTCCTTCTACAATCTGGGGTTGTCAGATTGTTATGAGAAGACTTGACTTGAGAAATCAAGCTGCTGCATTCCTCAAAAGTATAAGATTGTTAGACTGTTTGAGAAGACTGACTTGGAGGGTCAGTGGTATTGTTGTAATTCAAGGTTTTGAATTAGTGAAATCCTTCAAAGTAAAGGAATTGGACGTAGCCTCGTTAACGGTGAACCAGTATAAAATTCTGTTATTTTATTTTTACTTTATATCCGCTGCTAACTCTGTTTGATTCATACATCAGGTTTTGTTATAAAACTGCAAAACCAGAAAAAGTATTCAAGTTAGTCAAACACAATTCAACCCCCCTTATCGTCTTTGCACCTTCATTATCTACCACTAGACCAATAGTGTTTGTTTTATATGATTTCGCTACATTTATTGGTTTTAAAGCACAACGAATACTTAATGAATTTGTTTCTATACGTTTTGATGTTTTGCGACATTTGTTAACAGTAATTAGCTCTCTAAATTTTTACCGTTTTAGTAAAATATGTTTACAAAATACATTTAAGTAATTAAAAAAACATATATATAATCTATACGGTGTATGCGAAGAAGATTGTGTAGAAGTATGATACTTCGATAAATTGTTTACTATTTGCTTTCAATATATATGTGTCGCTATTAGTTCTAGAGAATTGCATATGAATTAAAATTTTTGTCTTAAACTTTCTATTTGATTATTCTGAAAAACTAATTTTGGACAACACATAAGTGAAAATTGATATCACAAGAATTACAAGGAAGAAATTAAGATAAAGTACATTTTTTTCTTAACTATTCGATTCACAAGGAATACAAACTTTGATAATTCTGAGTTCCACCAAAAAGTATGTTATGTTTGGCCAATAATTGTTCTAGATAGGATTTATTACAGCTAAAAAATATTAAAAACAATTAAGTGTAGTTAAAAAATAATCGTTGATAGTTCATTTTCTTGACTCTTGCGATTTTTCATTTGGTTTTCATCAAAATTAAAAATGGGTTTTTTAATTTTCTTTGGAAAATTAAAAAACTAAAATGAGTTCAAATACGCTTGTTTTCATCCCATAGTTCAGGTAGTGACGGACCCACCATCATAAGTGATTTTATCATTGCTTTGTAAGTATACACTAATGAGGAATCGAACCCGGGTCTCTACATTATTATGCACTTATGCACTTTACTACCACTACACCACTAATGTTTGTTTTATTAGATTTCTCTATATTTATTGGTTTAAAGCACATTGAATACTTAATGAATATGGTTCTATATATTATGGGGTTTTCAACATATGTTAACAGCAAGTATCTCTCTTAATTTTTACCTTTTTAGTAAAAGATATTTAGGAACTACATTTAATGAATTCACAAAAAAAAAACATATCTATAATCTATATGGCGTCTGCGAAGAAGATTGTGAAGAAGTATGATACTCCGATAAATTGTTTACTACTGCCTTGCAATATATTTGTCGCTATTAGTTCTAGAGAATTATATATGAATTAATAAAAAAATTCTTAAACTTTCTATTTGATTCATCCTAAAAACTAATTTTTCACAACAAATAAGTGAAAAATGATATCACGATAATTGCAATGAAGACATTAAGATAAAGTACCTTTTTTTTTCTTAACTCTTCTATTCACAAGGAAAACAAACCTTAATAATTCAGAGTTTGACCAAAAAGTATGTAACGTCTGTCCAATAATTGTTCTAGTTATGATTTATAATAGTTAAAAAAAATTAAAAACAATTAAGAGTAGTTAAAAAAAAATCGTTGCTTTTAATTTTCTTATAAAATTAAAAAACTAAAAGGAGCTCAAATACGCTTGTTTTCATCCCATAGTTCAGGTATTGATGGACCCATCATCACAAACGATTTCATCATTGCTTTGTAATTGTACACTAGTTATGGTATCGAACCCTGGTCTCTACATTACTACGCACTTATCTACCACTAGACCAATAGTGTTTGTTTTTTATGATTTCTCTACATTTATTGGTTTTAAAGCACAACGAATACTTAATGAATTTGTTTCTATATGTTTTGGTGTTTTGCGACATTTGTTTACAAAATTTTTACCGTTTTAGTAAAATATGTTTACAAAATACATTTAAGTAATTAAAAAAAACATATATATAATCTATACGGTGTATGCAAAGAAGATTGTGTAGAAGTATGATACTTCGATAAATGGTTTACTATTTTCTTACAATATATATGTGTCGCTATTAGTTCTAGAGAATTGCAATATGAATTAAAAAATTTCTCTTAAACTTTCTAGATGATTATTCTTAAAAACTAATTTTGGACAACACATAAGTGAAAATTGATATCACAAGAATTACAAGGAAGAAATTAAGATAAAGTACGTTTTTTTCTTAACTATTCGATTCACAAGGAATACAAACCTTGATAATTCTGAGTTCCAGTAAAAAGTTTGTAATGTTTGGCCAATAATTGTTCTAGCTAGGATTTATTACAGCTAAAAAATATTAAAAACAATTAAGAGTAGTTAAAAAATAATAGTTGATATTTCATTTTCTTGACTCTTGCGATTTTTCATTTGCTTTTCATCAAAATTAAAAATGGGTTTTTTAATTTTCTTTGGAAAATTAAAAAACTAAAATGAGCTCAAATACGCTTGTTTTCGTCCCATAGTTCGGGTAGTGATGGACCCACCATCATAAGCGATTTCATCATTGCTTTGTAAGTATACACTAGTGAGGAATCAAACCCGGGTCTCTACATTATTATGCACTTAACTACCACTATACCACTAGTGTTTGTTTTATTAGATTTCTCTATATTTATTGGTTTAAAGCACAATGAATATGGTTCTATATATTATGGGGTTTTACGACATTTGTTAACAGCAAGTATCTCTCTTAATTTTTACCTCTTTAGTAAAAGATGTTTAGGAACTACATTTAATGAATTCACAAAAAAAAATAACATATATATAATCTATATGGTGTCTGCGAAGAAGATTGTGAAGAAGTATGATACTCCGATAAATTGATTACTACTGCCTTGCAATATATTTGTCGCTATTAGTTCTAAAGAATTCCATATGAATTAATAAAAAAAAATCTTAAACTTTCTATTTGATTTTTCCTAAAAACTAATTTTTGACAACACATAAGTGAAAAATGATATCACGATAATTGCATTGAAGACATTAAGATAAAGTACCTTTTTTTCTTAACTCTTGTATTCACAAGGAAAACAAACCTTAATAATTCAGAGTTTTACCAAAAAGTATGTAATGTTTGTCCAATAATTGTTCTAGTTATGATTTATAACAGTTAAAAAAAATTAAAAACAATTAAGAGTAGTTAACAAAAAATCGTTGCTTTTAATTTTATTATAAAATTAAAGAACTAAAAGGAGCTCAAATACGCTTGTTTGCATCCCATAGTTTAGGTATTGATGGACCCACCATCACAAGCGATTTCATCATTGCTTTGTAATTGTACACTAGTTATGGTATTGAACCCTGATCTCAACATTACTACGCACTTATCTACCACTAGACCACTAGTGTTTGTTTGATATGATTTCTCTACACCACTAGTGTTTGTTTTATTATATTTCTCTATATTTATTGGTTTAAAGTACAATGAATACTTAATGAATATGGTTCTATATATTATTGGGTTTTACGACATTTGTTAACAGCAATTATCTCTCTTAATTTTTACCTTTTTAGTAACACATGTTTAGGAACTACATTTAATGAATTCACAAAAAAAATAACATATCTATAATCTATATGGTGTCTGCGAAGAAGATTGTGAAGAAGTATGATACTCCGATAAATTGTTTACTACTGCCTTGCAATATATTTGTCGCTATTAGTTCTAGAGATTTCCATATGAATTAATAAAAAAATTCTTAAACTTTCTATTTGATTCTTCCTAAAAACTTATTTTTGACAACACATAAGTGAAAAATGATATCACGATAATTGCAGTGAAGACATTAAGATAAAGTACCTTTTTTTCTTAACTCTTCTATTCACAAGGAAAACAAACCTTAATAATTCAGAGTTTGACCAAAAAGTATGTAATGTTTGTCCAATAATTGTTCTAGCTAGGATTTATAACAGCTAAAAAATATTAAAAACAATTAAGACTATTTAAAAAATAATCGTTGATATTTTATTTTCTTGACTCTTGCGATTTTTCATTTGCTTTTTATCAAAATTAAAAATGGGTTTTTTAATTTTCTTTGGAAAATTAAAAAACTAAAATGAGCTCAAATATGCTTGTTTTCGTCCCATAGTTCGGGTATTGATGGACCCACCATCACAAGCAATTTCATCATTGCTTTGTAATTGTACACTAGTTATGCTATCGAACCGTGGTCTCTACATTATTATGCACTTATCTACCACTACACCACTAGTGTTTGTTTTATTAGATTTCTCTGTATTTATTGGTTTAAAGTACAATGAATACTTAATGGATATGGTTCTATATATTTTGGGGTTTTATGACATTTGTTAACAGCAAGTATCTCTCTTAATTTTTACCTTTTTTGTAAAAGATGTTTAGGAACTACATTCAATGAATTCACAAAAAAATAACATATCTATAATTTATATGGTGTCTGCGAAGAAGATTGTGAAGAAGTATGGTATTCCGATAAATTGTTTACTAATGCCTTGCAATATATTTGTCGCTATTAGTTCTAAAGAATTCCATATGAATTAAGAAAAAATTCTTAAACTTTCTATTTAATTATTCCTAAAAACTAATTTTTGACAACACATAAGTGAAAAATGATATCACAATAATTAAACGGAAGAAATTAAGATAAAGTACATTTTTTCTCAACTCTTCGATTCACAAGAAAAAAAAAATTGACAGTTCTGAGTTCGACCAAAAAGTATGTAGAGCTTGGCCAATAATTGTTCTAGTTAGAATTTATAAGAGCTAAAAAATATTAACAACAATTAAGAGTAGTTAACCAAAAATCGTTGATTTTTCATTTTCTTGACTCCTGCGATTTTTTATTTGCTTTTATTTGTCTTTGTAAAATTAAAAAAGTAAAAGGAGCTCAAATACACTTGTTTTCATCCCATAGTTTAGGTATTGATGGACCCACCATCACAAGCAATTTCATTATTACTTTGTAATTTTACACAAGTTTGGTATGAACCTAGGTCTCTACATTTATTGGTTTAAAAGCACAATGAATATTTGAAGAATATCTTTCTATATGTTTTGGTGTTTTGTGACATTTGTTAACCACAAGTATCTCTCTAAATTTTTACCATTTAAGTAAGATATGTTTATGAACTTCAGTTAATGAATTAAAGAAAAACATTTATATAATCTATATGGTGTCTACGAAGAAGATAACAGAGAAGTACAATACTTCGTTAAATTGTTTTCTATTACTTTGAAATATATGTGTCGCTATTAGTTCTAGAGAAGACCATAAGTATAAGGTATCTTGCCTTAAATTTTCTAGTTGATTATTTCTAAAAACTAATTTTTAGTAACACATAAGGAAGAAATGATATCACAAGAATTAAAACGAAAAATTTAAGATAAAGCACCTTTTTTTAACTATTTCATTCACAAAGGAAATAAACTATGAGCTTAACACTATTTTCACTTCTATTAAAATCTGGCGCAATTCAAGAAACAAGGAGTATAATTATGAAGGAAGGAATCATCAAAATCGACACTCAACTTTCTTCTTCAAATGTCATTGTTTCAACTCTACTTTCTCTATAACGGCTTCTCATCTTTCTCTCTCTAAATCCATCATCATTCATTGATGTCCTTTTCTTGCTTACCAAGAAACATAGAAAGAACAAAGTTTTAATTTTGTTCACGACCATTTAATCCTTGAATCATATCACAATTGTTTGTTTTGTTGCGATGCTAAAACTTTCTACTCGTTTTTATTTAATGTGATATATCGTTCACAATTGTTTTTGTTTTGTTCACGACCCTTTTAATTTTGTTCACAACCCTTTATTTAATGATGGAAGAAGACAACGAAGAAAATAAATGTTTTTAGAGGGAGAAAGTTTTGAGAGGAGGGAAAAATTAAGAAACGGAAATTGTTTCACCCCTTTGCATCAAATTAAATCCTTCTTCAAATTTTTCATCTTCTTCATCGTTATCACTTCCTACCTTCTTCACAAACTTAAAAAATCCAGAAAATTCTAATCCAAAAACAAAGTAAATATGAAGCTAAAAATCTAAACAAAAGCCCAAAAATATGAATATGTAGATGATAAAGATAGAGATGAAGGTAAAATATGTTGCTGGGTTTTTTTTTTTAGATTTGAAGAACAGTAATTGTTTAATTTAATTTGATATACTTGTATTTTTAATAAAAAAATTAATTAATAAAAAAATGTAATTTGATGATGTGTGACTTGTAGAAATGTAGCTTCCCCTGGAACCACGAGTGTGGTACTCTAACGGAGGCAATCAAGTATAAAATGCACTGATCCTTTGTTGAAATTAAGGGTCTCTTGCGAATGGTTCTAAGTTAAATTGATTTTTCACTTATTTAAAAAAAATATCTTAAAATTCAAAATCACAAAAATAAATTTGATTTAAATACATTTTTAGTCTCTTTATTTTATTCAAAATGAATTCCGGATTTTTGTCTCCGTATTAACTTATTTTTGGAATTTAAAAATTATTTGTTTTATCCAACAATAATTTAAATTTTTTATATTTTAATAAATAAAATAAATAATAAAATTAATTACAATAATAATAATATAAAAATTATTTTATCCAATTTATAAATGTCACATAAATATAACATCATTTATGAGAGTATCGAATAATAAAAAATGGTAAAGTACATTAAATAATCTCAAGAATTTGTTAATACGGCGACCAAAAAATTTGTTTTAGAAATAGGGATACTAAAAAATTAACTTTTGACAAAATACAGAGAACTAAAATATACTTCTGCCAATACATTTTATAATTCTTATTTTATAAAATTTATGACAAAATAGAGGGAACTAAAATGAGCAAAAATATTTTATATTTTTTTACCTATATACACCGAATTTTCCACAAAATCTCATGGTGTTCCTAAAAATGAAAGATTATTTCCATGTTTGAAGATGATTATGATAAAGAAGATGAAAGATGATTCTTGGGTTTGAAGAACCCTAAATTTTAATTTGGGGTATTTTACTTCTTAATAAAAAAAAAGTATTTTTAAAAAATTACTAATAATAATTCTATGTCTCACTACTGCATCATCGTTTTTAAAGCATAAGGACCGAAGTGAGTGAAAAAAGATAAATGACTCATATGTTATAATAAGGGTTCGTTAGATCGACATGATAAGAGGCAAAATAAGATATAATTTTCATATCTTGTCTGAATTCAGTGTTTGATGAACTAACAAGATATAATTAATTTATTCCTAAACACTATCTTATCATGTCTCTAGTTAATATTCCTATCTTGATTTGAGCTGAGTTAAGAACTATAATTTACTAAGTCACCCTTATAAAATATAATTTCAAATATACAAAATTAAAATCTAATAAAATATAAATTAAAAGACAATAGTATTTTATATTGTATTTAAAAATAAAATATTTGTAGTACCTCAATTTTGTCCGACTAATTAAAAATAATTAAAAAAAAGAGTAATAATATGTTTAATAAATATTTTACAATCATCATTTTACAAATCTGACATGGTGCATAATTTACATAGGTGTTCCTATTTATCACCAAAAATAAAATAATATAAAAAAAGAATGAAAAAAGAATTATGTACTACAATACGTTTTCCCTTCCTTCTATGTTTTCCCTTTCTTCATTTGATGTTGTTTTACAAACTTGCTACAAACAAGTTCATTTGCTTCTTTTATTTTCGTTTTTAGCTTAATAAAAAGTTATTATTTGTACATTTGTGCACTCAAAATCTGATGTTTAAAAACAATGCAAAATCCAGAACATAGTTTTTTTATCTCATAGACTCAAAGATTCAACCTTATAATCTATAAATTAAGGCAAAAATTAGTTACGTAAGGGGAGGAGCTTTATTTTTCAAAAAGAGACGAGCTTTATTTTTCAAAAGAGAAGAAAAGGAAAAGAGATAATTTTTTGTTAAAAGACATATTATGAACAAACATATGAAGTTGAACAGAGAAGAAATAACAATCTAGTCTCATCCTCAAAATCATATATTTCAAAACAAAAAAATAAAAATAGAAAACGAGGAACATAGGTCATTACAGTCATTCCAACTTCCACAGGTAAACGCTGCCAACCACCGTCAACCGCCCATCACAATCTCTATCTTCACCAGTATTTGGAAAGACATGTATTTCCTCTATCTCAGTTCTGTTTTTCAAAAGACATGTTTTTCAAATGTAAAAGTCATTCCATTGGAAACTAAAGTTTTGATATTGAAGTTGTGTTAGTAAAGCTTAAAATCCATGCTTTTTTGTCTAATAGTTTTTCTGTAGAAATGACTTGAACGTTGAATGTGACTTGTAGACTATAGACGTGACTTATCTGTTGAATGTGACTTAAAGACTATAGACGTGACTTATCCTGCCATCCCATTGTGGTGCTGCCATTCCTGCCATACCACGTGCTCTGTTTCTCATTTGTGCAGCTCGTTTCTCACGTGCTCATGTCATTGCACGTGCTCTGTTTCTCATTTGTTTTTTATCGCCATTCTTATTTTTATGCAATAAATTATTTTATTTAATATAAATAACTCCATTTAACACAAATAATTATGGATATAATTAAAGAGCAATAAACATCATTAATTTTATCAGGGGGCAGTGTTAATGGATTTTTTCTTTTTGGCTTTGGGTTGTGCTATTTAATATTAAAATGAGTTTTATTTCTATCACTTATTTAATTAAAAAATGTTTTGAAAGAAACTCATACTTATAAGTAGTATTTTTGTTCTATAATTAAAATGTGTTTTTGTTTATTTAACAAATCAAGTTACAAGTCCATATATCTCTTTTGCTGCTATTTTGTTTTTGTGACTTTATTTCGTAGAATCATCTAAATTTATTTAATATTTAACATTCATTTTTAATTCTTAAAAAGAAAATAAATATATAATCAAATATTGAAGGGTTAATTAGATATAATATTTGTTAAATTTTGAGTTGTTAGGACGCAAGTTGTGACGACTTGTACAACTTGGGAGTTTAAATGTTCATAGTTACAACCGAAAATAATAAAATATTCTTGAATGAATCAAATTAGATGTGACATTTTTTTATTTATTGAGTTTTTGAGACATGAGTTGTACAACTTGATAGTTCTAAAACTCGCAATTCAAAATAATTATTCAAGTCAAACAAACTCTTTTTTGTTTTGTAAAAAACATTTTTTTTTATATTTTATCAACAACAAAACACATTGTCATTCAAAGCAATCAATACATCTGCATTTTCTACTAAAGAACTATGTAGCTTTGATTTCTCCATCGTACCAGGAGTTACTTAGGAGTAAGATTACACTCTTGTCAAGCACAATAATAATTTTATTTTCTTTTCCTTTTTTTTAAAATCAAGCTTTTATTTCAAAAATCACATTTATAAAAAACAATTGATATTTATATTTAACAATAAAGAGAAATGATTATATTTATGTTAATATTAATCTTGCACAATTAAGGGTAGGTAATCATATTTTTAACGGATGTCGTAGGACGCTAATGTCTTCCCTACGCATAATTGACTCCCGAACTCAAAATTTGATTTCAAGGATCATTTTTTTAAAGGTTTTCCCAATATTTTCCCTATTTTAAAATAAAATTTGATGGCAACACTATTGAATTCGAGAAACACTCGAAATTTAGACAGCGGCAATATTAATAATTAAATTTAAAAAATATATATGATTATGGGAGTTTTGTGAATTTATATAATCCAATAAATTATTATTCAAATTTAAAAAATATATGAATATTAATTAAAAAATAAAAATAATAATTTTTTTCCATGATAGTAATTATGTGTGACTTTTTTTTCATTTCATCAATTAAAAAAAATAAAGAGAAAGAATCTGGTCATAAGTCATTAATTGAGATTCCAAAACAAAAAAATTATAAAGTAAAAATGTGTAGATATTGTGTAGATATTGAAATTTTGAAAATTGTAAAATGAACTAATGAGAAAGTTAATAAATTGTGTAGATATTGAATAAAGATTTTCTTTAACGTTGAAATTTAAAAAAAAAACTGAGCAAAAATGGAGATGAATGGAAAACAATATATTTATTTGACTCAAAAAATGACTTTTTAAGATAATTTTTTGTTGAATAATCTTGTAGTTAGATTCACACGGTTTAAATGTGGGGAAATTGAGAATCCAAGGTTTGCACCCAAACCCTTACCGTCATTCTGTTTGTAGTTATCAATTAAATTATACTTAAAAAATTACGATAATTTTAATTAAAGTAAGAAATTGTAATAATCCTACGATTGTACTTATAAATTGAAATTGTAATAAATTATTACACAACCTAATGTTACCAATTAAATCTATTTTTTTATAAGATACATCTCATTCATTCAAACATATCTCAATGTTCCTAAAAAAGTTCAAATACATTGAAAATATAATATAATTTTTATATATTATTTGTGTAAAAATTTTACACAATTAATATATTACAACTAATTATATATGTAATTTTAAAAATAATTATAAACTTTTTATGATAATTTAATAATTATAATTAATTGACTCTGTAAAACTTATTTATATTAATAATGTATAATATATAGACAAAAGAGTAAACCGTAAACGAGATAAATGCTGATACTATTTTAAATCTTTACTTTATTTACGACAGAGTTTTTTCCTTCTCTTTTTATAAGCCAAATTAATATATATTTTTTAAATTGAACTATTACTGAAAACTGAAAAAGAAAACATTTATTTTAGTACGTATACATACGTAACCCTCAATTTCAGTGCTATAAATAATACTATAAATAATACAAAGAAAAAGATTTAATTTCATATAACAACACTACAAAAACGTGAATACATGTTGTCCCTTTTTTCGCGTTTTATTAATATTTTTTTAGAGGGAAAAATTGAACAGATTAAAAAAGTTTCAAACAAAAATAAAGGGCATTTCTGTATTATTGCATCCACTCTATCTTGCAACCTATAAATTGAAACTATATGTTTCACGGAAATTGATGAATACACAAAAAATAAGAAAATAATGGTAGCAATAATTCTGAAGCAAGAGAGTTAATAACGTCAATTCACATATTTGCAGATCTAAAGGGTTCATATTTCTTTTATTTAAGTTTATATATATATATATATTGTTGGAAATTCAAGTGTTGAGTGGTTGAAATAAGTCCCACGTTGATTAGGAATGAAGTAAATGATGGATATATAAGATATGTGACCCATAAATCTCGTCTTAAGGTTTTGGGTTGAGTGGTGTCCAAGTCTCTCGTGGTCTAAGAAACATTTGACCATATATTTTATTTTTATAAAATTTATGTTTAAGCAATTTTGAATTAGAGTGTTTCATTTATTCAAATTAAAACTAAATACATAGTTTTGTTGCTCATATGTTTTATTAGAAAACGACTCATACATTTTACATTTTTAAAAAAATAAATAGATGGGTCTTTTTCTAAAACATATTTCCCACTTGTAAAAATTGTGTAAAGTTTTAAATTTAAAATTAAAATTTGTGTTCTAAACTAACTATTTTGGATAAGCACTAGACATAGAATTTAATATGTAATTTTTCTCTTCTTTTTTTTCCATTGAAAAATATTTAATTGTATAATTATGAAGCAATATATATGTCAATAAATAGGGAATTAGAATAGAATTATAACTTGAGTTTCAAAATGGGGCAGCCTAGTTGTTTGTGTTATTTGTGATTGTTCAGTAAAATAAGGCACACTAAAGTATGATTGTTTGGGAGAAAATATGATTGTTTCAAAAATGTAATTATCATAAATTTTTATTAAAGAAAAAAGTAAAATTGTGTGATTGTTTCTAAACCCTAAACGAATGAGAAAGGGACTTCCATCTTTTTGCCAAGTTAATATTATATACTACTCTCAATTTTCAAATAATATGTTAATATTTGAAAAGGAAAAACTCTATGCATGATATATGTGGTAATGAGGACATTACACAAATTGTTTGCTATGTTCTCCAAATGTTGTTCTTAATAATAGTTGCTTTAGTTGATGATGAGCTAAAAACATGGAACATGACTCTTTTAGTTTAATTATCAAGTTTTACGCACTTTTGACTAATTCTAACATTTCCACAACCCTCTTGAAATTTTTTGAACTTGAGAAAGATTCACCTAACTCATATTTGAATTCTCTTACTTCTCCCTACCTTCATTCGACAACTTAAATATCGGTTAAATACTTTGACAATTGGTTGCTCTCGATTAACGTCTCAAATTATTTTTGAGTGTAAAAGATAGTTTTATCTTGTGTTCATTTGTTTTTGGTGGGTGTGAATTTCTATAGTAAAGTAAAAATGATAGTACTCAAGTTTTGGTGATCACAAATGTTGCATCATTATCTATAGTCCCCATAATTTACTATTTCTTTTTAGTAAAATAGTGAAACTTGTGTAGGTTAAATCATCCTTATTTATAGGAAAAAGATCTCGTTTTAATGTAAAATTTTCATTTTATACATTGCAGCAGGCAAAATCACAATGTTACTACATATGTCATTTTTATCAAATATGGTTGTCGAAACTACCACAATAGACCATTTTTAACCACAATTCTCCTAATTTTAGTAGCGCATGATGTGAAACATATCTCACTCCTTTTGCCATTTACATATAAGTATCATTGGGATTCGATCAAGAGATCATTGGGTTTTCGTCTATGAGGATGGAGTAGAGGCTTTACACCTAACCTTATGTTTATGCATTTGCTAGATAGTCAATTGGACGTATTTATGCTTTAGCATATGACATATACTATAGTTACATCAGAGTCAATTTTATTATATTACCTTATTTTGTCTTGTGCTTCAAAGATTTAAGTTCATAATATGTTTTTACAAAATAGACTTAATTCAATATTTAGTCCTTTACATTTATTTTATGTTTTATTATGGTGATTTACGTTTTAAAAATTTCAAGTTAATCCTTTACGTTAAAAACATTAGGTTAAGTTAGTTCTTTTCTATTAAATTTCGACTTAATTTGTAACTTGTCCAATGAAAATATGATATAGTAATTAATATTTTAACTAAATTTTATATTTGGTCACTTACGTGTATTTAATGTTACATTTTAGTCTCTTATTTTAAAAATTTTAAATTAGTCTCTTACGTTTCTTACGTTAGTATAATTCCTTTTTTGATTTTAAAATCTTTTCCTCAAGGTTAAAACACTTGTGTTATTTATAATCATATACTTGGATTAAAGTGAAATATATATTGAATATATTATACATCTGAATATACATGTATTAATTTAAAAGTATGTTGATACTTATGTAATGTTTTTATAATTTAGTTAACTTAAAAACATGAACTCTACTCCTTGACGAGTCTTAATTAACAAATTTTATTCATTTTAGTTCATCTTCTAATGACTACTACTACCACCCATTTTTCTTCTTCCTTTATAATAAGCTTATTAAATTTTTAGTTATTTGATTGTTTGATTATTATCCACTACAATACTAACAACACTCTAGTTTAGTAATACATATAACTCATTAACAAATGAATAAATATAACACTTTATCTATTATTATATTATTATTATTATTTATTATTATTATTGTTAGTTGTTGTTGTTTTTGTTGTTAATCACATAAGTAATTACATTAATTGGTGACATTTATGCTCCAAAAAATGAAATTTTAGAACTCTAAGACAAGGGACCAACAAATTTTAAAGTATAGGGGTCAAATTAAAACCTAAAAAAAATATAAGGGACTAAATATGAAATTAAATTAAAATATTAATTGTTACATCATATTACTTGTTAACACGTCACAGGTTATCACAGCATTAAGTCAAAACTTAATATAATAAACTCACTTAACCTAATATTATTAGTGTAAAAGACCAATTTGAAACTTTTAAAACGTAGGTGATCAAAATAAAACCTAAAATAAATGTAATTAACTTATTTGTTAGCTTACCTTACTTTATTCACTTTCATGAAGTTGGTTGTATGAGATATAGTTTCCATGTGATATTTTTAAATGTGACAAAAATAAAAATTCAAACCCATATTTTAGTTTTACAACTATTTTTCCACAAAGGATGTCACACTAAACTTTTAAAATGGGAATTTGCTTTGGAGGTTAGGTTCAAGGTTTTTTCTTCACCTTTTCTTTTCTCTTTTAAATTCCAGTTAATTTGGATGTTCTTAATTTGATTGAGATGGACTCTTCTAGTATGTTTGAAAAGACTTCTTTCGCCTTAGATACATTGATGATAGTGGAGTGATTGTTTTTTCCTTTTTATTATTTATTCTATTATTTTTTATTTAATTTTTAATTAGAATTCATTCTATCTGAATTTGTGGGTTTGCCTAATCATAGGTATTAATTAGGGGAAAGACCGAGAGTTGGACTAGATTATAAGAATTATACTTCATACTATAACCAGGAGATTAGATTTAATATTTTGATGAGTCACTTAATTGTCATAAATCTTAACGGATTTAATCTAAATTCAATTAGCATGAAAGTATAAATTTGTTTAATAGAACATGAATTTTGTATATTCAAGATAGAACATTAACTATCCATCAAAACCATAGAATCTTCTTTCTCTCTCTCACAATGGATCAAGTAGAATAAAATTTATGGCAAAGAAAGAAAGAAAAAATAAATAAATAAATGAATTGAAAAGCAAAGAAAGATGAGTTAAATGTGTTCAATGCTTCTGCAACCAAACCATCATATCTCTCTCTCTCTCTCTTCCAATAGTTTGGCTTTTTGGGTATTAAGAGATTCTTCAATATATATTGGTTCATCAATTTTCAAATGGCAACTATATTTAATTTTTCTGGGTTTTGTAAAACACTAAAGGAATATATTTGTAAAGTTTTAGTTTAAATTTTATGTTACAGCTTAATGAGTCCATCGGCAGCAACTAGTAGTAAGAAGTTTGGTTATTATGCTAGAATGTTGAAGGATCAAAGATTATCAAAATGAGATACTTCAGGAAAATGAGGTCCATGTTATTCAGAATGAAAATGATTATCAAAATCGCAAACATTTTGTTCAACAACATACATTTGGTACCAATGCCGGGAATGGTCACACTGAAGGGTTTCTACCATCTCATATAGAACATGAAAGCATAAATCATTAGCCTACGAGTCCTAAAAATCCAATTCACAGGGTTTTTTGTTCCTAACTTATCTCATTTAGATATCGCATAATAATAAAGAGAAGATCATCATTATATGGATATGTGATACAATGTTAAAGGTTAACATGACAAATCCAAATGTTATTATCACCGACAATACTTTAATTTTCATAATTTCTCATGACTCGGTGGTATTGTGACATTTTTTAAAATATAAATATCTTAAATAAACAAATAATATGATATATATTGATTAGAAAGAGAATACACCATCTATTAGATATTTTCAAAATCGTTTTACTGTTAATAAAGAGTCTTTAATTTATAAAAGTGATTTCTAAAACAAAGGAAAAAAACATGCAGAAGAAAGTTCAATTAATAACACTTATTCAAGAGTTACAAAACGTGCTTAACTTAAGGAACTTTTTTTTAAATAAAATTCTTTTTACTTTATTTTTTCGTGAGTTAGATTTATGTGCTAATTTTGTTTTTAATAAAGTTTTGGCTTATTTAGTCAAAAATAAATTTTATTTGTAAAGTAGTTCTCATTAGATAAGATATGCTAACTATAAGTAGAAAAAATACAAACATTTTTAATCTCTTAATACCACACATGAATAAAGAGAAATCCTATTTCCCACCCTAAAAGGTTCAACCCCTAATCTAAGTTCAATGAAATCAAGCCACATTTGGAAAACAAAACACTACATTTAGCTCTAACCAAAATAAAATATAACAGTGACAAAATGTAGCTTATGCAATTCAAACCCCTTTACAGGCCGAAGGATTTTCCATCCTCATCGAAATCGAATAATTAAAACCTTTTGATTTAGAGTGTAACCAATTCAACTTACAGAGAATACGTGACATTCAAAAAATAGATGATTTGTTGATTATATTATATTTAATTGATTGACGATGCAAATAATCATTATACTAATAGTGTATACATATTATATATTTTTTATAACATACATTACATTCATTTTAAAATGTATTGAATGTTCATAATGAAGTTCAAATATATTGAAAAAAAGGGGGAAAAAAGGATGCATCTAATATTAACCTCTATTAAAGCTCTAAAGGTGGGCTGTTAGATTTTTAGTAAATTTTAACAAAATATTATACTTTTTTCAATTTTATTATTATTATTATAAAATTAACCATTTTACTAAAAATGGTAAGGATCCATCTTTAGATTTTTTTTGAATGTCTATATTAAAAGAATCCTGAAAAGGATCCTGCTTATGCTTGTAAAAATTTTAATGGATTTTTTTTTCTTCTCTTTTAAGTGAATATAAATGCATTTAAGACTAAACTATTATAGGGAAATTAGTAAAATAATTCGCACATGTCAAAGATACATATTAATTTTATATGTTAATGTGACTTAACAATATAATATATCACCTTATATAATTTGTGAATAAGCTTAAAAAATTAAAAGTAAAGAGATGATGACTTGTAAAATATGACTGCACAATTTTTTTCCTATATATCTAAATTGAAGTGAAACATATAAAACATAAGCATAATTGTAGAGATAAAACTTATTAAATGTTCAACCTCATCAATGATAACTTATCTTGTGTATGATAGTGATTTTGAAATTTTTATCAGTGATAGTTTTTTTCGTGTATATAGTTCAATCTCATAAGTATCAACTTTTTTTGTGTACAATAGCTATTTTGATATTTTTTTTGACTTATAACTTCATCAACATCTTGTTCCATGTATGATAATTATTTTAAAATTTTTATCAATGAAAATTTGTCTTGTGTATGGATATTAATTGTCATGAATGACAATTTGACCTATGTATTATAATTTTTTCATTTTTATGTTGATACCAATCTCAACTAATTATTAATTGACAAATATTTGTCCCATACATGGATTTTATAGTAAATTATAAAAAAGTCTATTATAATTATTTTCCATTTTATTGAAAAGATATAAAAAAAATTCTAAATTTAACTAATTCATAAGAGACAAATATTTGTTCTGCGTATGAATTTGTACACTCCAACAACGTCTTTAATGACTCATTTATATAGTTAATTGTTATAATAGTTCTCATTCTTATGTTGATGATTTAAAAAAAATAACTAATAATTTTAATTAATTATTTACTGACAATTATTTGTCTAGTGTACAGTTTTTATAATAAAATATAATTTATTCTCATTTTCATTTAGAAGATAAAAAATAAATTAATTTTAACTAATTAATTAGAGACAAACATTAATCAATGTATCAATTTATGTTCCCGTGACTTCTTTAGTGATTCATTTCAAGAAAATAATGTGAAAAAATTAAAATGTGAAAAAAATTATATTTAGTGTATTATAAACATCCTCATTTTTATGTTAAGGATTTTAAAAAACATTAATTTTAACTAATTCATTATTGATTTTTTTCTCCTATGTGTAGTTTTTATCTTAAATTGTAATCATTATATTATAATTGTTTTCATTTTTATTTAGAAGATATAAAAATTAAACTAATTGATTAGAAACAAAATTTATCTTGTGTAATAATTGTATGTTTCAGGAGTTTCTTTAGTGACTCATAATCAGAAGAAAAAAAAAACAACATAAATATAATGTAGTGTGACAAAATTATAGTTAATGTATTATAATTGTTATCATTTTATGTTGATGGTATTCAAAAAATATTAGTTCTAACTAATTCGTAGTTGAAACTTTTTTCCCACGTAATTTTTATAATCAATTATAATTAATATAATAAATTATTATCATTTTTATATTTAGAAGTTGTTAAAAAATATTAATTTTAACTAATTGATTAATATAATGATAAACATTTATCTCATATATGAGTTATACGTAGTTTATTAATTTTAACTAATTGATTAATATAATGATAAACACAGGCCTTTTGGTCGTTTGTAGTGGGATGAAATTGTGTCAACTGTTGTCACAAGAGTACAGCCTCACAACTAGGTTAATATTCTAATAAGTTGTGTGCATTATTTTGCAAAACTAGTGCCACTTATACAATTCTCCCAATACAAAATCTCTTCAAAACGATGTTTCATTTATGATTCAAGTGATGTTAAATTGTCAACTATAGAAGGACTATACAAAGTTTGGCAAGGAGATTCCAATGTGCTCCAATCAATATGAAATTTGACTTTTTCCAATAATGTCAGCTCAGACATTTCGTACTTTTTTGAGTTTTAGGTTTAAGCATGGTTTTAAAAATGGTATGTGATTGCGACTATGGTCGTGTCATCATGGTTTTTAAGTCTCAATTACCATAAATGAGATTTCTTCAATCATATTTGATTGTGATTCTCAAAAGTATCAAATATTCTGACTTGATCGCGATTTTGAAATCTTATGTTAAAGTGATAGCCTTTTTTTTTAATGATTTTTGTTAATTATATATATATATATATATATATATATATATATTATTGTGTGATAGGGTTTTAGGAGCTGATTTATCCAATCTAAATTTTTTTCATAAGCAAGTGTTGTAGGACAAAGAATAATGGAAATGATAAATAGAGTTCTAAATATAGATTCTGAAAACATGGAAGGTAGATTTTAGAGAAAGTGTTAGGAGAAGTTGAATTTGTGTATCCATCAAGACCAGAGATTGTGATCCTAAATGAATTTTGTCTAAAAGTTTCATCAAGTAAAATATTGGCATTAGTTAGAGGAAGTATTTCTGAAAAATCAACTATTGTATCACTTTTGCAAAGATATTATGATCTAATTAGTGGAAAATATTTGTTGATTGAATTTCTATCCATAAGCTTCCAATTCTCATAATTTCATTTCAATATTGCGACAAAGATATGATACTTTGACATTTAATGAAATCAGTAAAATTATATTATATTTTATTGTAAGTTTCAATGGAGTTAGTTAATAAAAATAAATTAGAAATTTAAATTTAATTTAGTGGTATAAATATTTTAGAATTACAATTAGTAATGAGATGAATAAATTTAATTTAATAAATGATAATAAGTTTTAGTGACAGACAATATCGTATGAATAAAACAATTCTTTATTTATATTTATCTAATTTTTAGTGACAGTCGTCATAGTAGGTAGAAATCAAAAAATGTAGCGACAGTCTTCAAAACATAGTAAGACGAACCCTTAAAGTTGACGGTGGATCCGGGTGTCACTCAAAATATTCTTGGTCTTTATCTACAATTTTTGACTTTTAGTGTCAAACTTTGTCTGTCACTAAAAGTGAATTTTCTTGTAGTGATACAAATTTGCTAAAACCAATAAACATGAATATACGAACAAACTCACAACATCAAATTAATAGCATACAACACCAAATGCTTACAAATAAGAAAAACGCTACAAATATGATTAAGATGAGGTATTCAGAATACCCATGCCTCTAGATCTATAACGTTGATGACACTAAATTCATTGATTGAATATGCATTGGATCGAAACTAATAAACCAATTTGAATCAAAGAAACACCGCACAAAGGAAAACAAAATAATGTTGCATGAAGACAACCAACAACACCGCACTAAAATCAGGACATTATAATTAAATATATATGTAAATTACTTATTTAGATAAAAGGAAACGAAAAAACGATTTGAAGGGGTTAGTTCAGACCATAAATTGGCCTTAAATCACCCCCTCTTTGGTGGATGAACGAAAAAAAAAAGATATATGACGGGGGCATGCGGCTAGGTTTTCTAATGGGCTCTTCTTATCAAATATTATAAGTGATATTTTTGTTTAAACGTAATTTTGAGGTAAAATTGTTGTCAAACAAATTTTGAAATAAACTAAACAACAAATTAAAACATGTTTTCTGGTCAAAAATTGCATTTAAGTTGGGAAATGGAAAAGCAAAAATTCTCTATGTTTGGTTGACGAAGAAAAGGCAGAGAAAATTAAGAAAAGATAATAAAAAGAAAATAAAATAAATAGAAATAGTTTAGTATTAGAGGAAAAAAAATGTTGATATGAAAGAAATATGTGTAATAATAATATAAAAAGATATTTTTTAGAAAAAAAATTAGATATGATAAAAAAAGAATAAAAATAAATTAAAAATATCACTATTTCATTATAATCAATAAAAAATCATACAGAAAATAAAGACAAAAATATATAAAATATGTCCAGTAACAGTCAAAGAAAATATTTCAATTTAATAAACCAAAAATATAATATTTTTATTATCTTCATTTTTTTAATTAATTTTTTGTTAATTTTTTTAATCTATTTTTTGTTAATTAAAATATATTAAGTTGATGTTTCAAAAATATCAATTTTTATTGGATGACAGTGTTAGTAGTAGTACATAAAAATTAAACC